>JAVJIF010033401.1:0-157366 GCA_038442645.1 Agave tequilana
TGGGTTAATTGTGTTAGAAATGTTAGAATATTAGAATCCATCATCATGAGCCATCAATGGCCTTGTAAGAGCAAGGCCATGTAGAGGCTATTAGATTCATGTGAATTATCAAGTAAGTAGTTAGATGGTTAGTGGTTAGTAGTTAGATTGCTATGAGAAGAAGAAATTTGCTAAGAATCATGTAGAAGATGGAGAAGATTACATTGGAGAAGAAAGGAGACACATTTACATAGATTATCACCATTTATTACATCAATATCTCTCTATCTCTCTCTGAATCTCTCAGCCCTACTACATGAATCTAAAAACAAAATAAAAATACAAAATAAAAGAGAAAGAAAATCCTAAACTACAACAAAAAGAGAAAACCTAGCCTAAAATCAAATCTGCCTGCGTTCAGGCCAACCCTGCCCTATTTATAGGCATAAGGGGTTCTAAAAGACGAGAGACGGGGGCCACGCGTCGAAAATCGACGCGTGGTGGCCCCACCAATTTGCCGTGGATCTGCGGCTATTGCCGCGGATCCGCGACAAAACTAGGGAATTATTTTCTTGATTTTGGCGAGAAGCTTCCCGTTGTTTCGAGGACTTCCTGGTATATCCCAATTCTAGTATTTTCGCCCGAATATTCATCTGATGTGTGCAAACGTCTAGCTTCAATGCATCTTCTAGATGTTCCCTTACTTGGTCTCCAAGAAATCCGAATTTAATTACCCAAAATGAGTTTAATTAAGCTCTTATTACCCTTTTACTCTTAAACTCTTGATTCATCTGCAAAGTAGACAAAAACGCAATTAGAACTGATATTTTATTCATAAATCGGTAGGGAATGCGATATAATAATCCAGAATTGTAGACTAATCACACCCCCACACTTATCTTTTGCTCGTCCCAAGCAAAATAAGGAAAGAAAAACTATACTACAAATGTTATTACACCACTTTCGCAGGTGACGCGATTACACTGAGCGTGTGCAACAAGTCATTAAACCTCTAGGTTACCCTAGAGGAGGAGTTTTGTCTCTTGAGGATTTTTAGCAGATTGCACCCACAAAATTCATAAAGAAAGAAGACAAATGTTAGTATTTTGAAAACACATTTTGAAAGAGAGACAAGTTTACGAAATATTTTTGCAAAAATATAAGCGATCTAAGGTCATAAGTCCACAAAAAATTATTCTTCCTTAAACTTAGTCTCTATGCAAGCTCTTGTTTTCAATTAAGGTAAGAATTCAAAATTGGATAGAATATTTATCCTTCATAAATAAAACCTAGATAATATGCACTTTGTGATAGTGAAGATTTCTGGAATTTTAACTCTAACCATCAAGCTATTTATATATATATATATAATATATATATATTTTATTTTTTCCTTTTTTTTCTTCCCTTAGTTTTCTTAGGCTTTCTAGTTTACCCGGATAGTGAGCCTTTAACCGATGACTCTCAGACCAGACGGTTTTAGGGCACCAGATGAGAAAATATCCCTCGGGTTTAAGGACTCGAGTAAATAAGGCCACAAAACTAAGGGGGATTATTTGCTTCTTATAATCACCGTTAGGCGTGAATAATCATACTTCTTGAGGCATAGTTATCCAGCTTAATAAGTGATTTTTTATTTATTTATACTATATATATCGACCCATATTTTTATGCTCTACGATGGAATGGTCAATAACACCAATTAACTCAGTTATGTAGTCACGCTACGTAGCTTCTTCAGGCAAAAGAAATAAACCCCTACCCAGATTCTTGATTTTAATTTGGCTAGTTCCCATTAACCTGTCTCCTTGAGAAGACTTGAGGCCGGATTAATAATCTACCCCCTTCTTTTGCTCTAGGATGGATGACTGGTGAATAACAATTGGTAGAGCCTAAGAGCTATGGTCTCAAGGCTTCTTGAGGCAAAAAGATGGGTTTCCTAACCACTTCTCTCAATTTCCTACTTGTTAAAGCTGAAATGCGAGAGCCTTTAGAATTTTTAGTGTGCTTTTTAGATGATGGTTTGCTAGATCTACTATTTCCTACTTGAAGAAAAACATACAAAGGTGTCCATATTTGAGAAAAATATGTTTTAGAATTACTTATATGTGCGTTATGTAAATCACCTAGAGGGGGGGGTGAATAGTTGATGGCTAATCTAATGGTCACTTAATGAAAAATAATGCGGAATTAAAACTATTATGACTTAAACTAAACTATTGCACTATATACCACATATAAACACAGAGTGTAGCCGAATTCCCCATGAAGGGATCTGGACTAACTCCTCTAGATTCCCCTAGATAAGGGTTGAGGTGCCGCGTTGGCTCTCTTGGTTAAATACAAGTGTTAGCAAACAAACCCAAGCAATATACAATAAGAGCACAAGGAAAATATCAAGCATATAAAGATAAACACAATAATAGCATGCAAGATATAAACAAATAAGGGAGAGAGAATGAGCAATCGCAAACACAAGGGATTTGTTTCGAGGTTCGAGCACACTTGCTCTACATCCCCGCCTTCGACACACGAAGGATTTCCACTATAATCGATCCCACCGGATCACTCGGTGCCGCAACACCTACAAGCTCTCGGACTCCCTAGTCCGTACACACCGCAAGCCCACCGGCTCGCCGAGGCCGCACCTCAAACAAAAGAGTTCGCACCCGAACTCGAAACACCGAGTCCCCACTAGGACCCGAAACAATGCGAACACACACGTCCACCTCCTCAAAGAACAAAGATGAACTTTGGTGATCACAACTCTTGATCACCTAAAATCCTCTCACAACAAAACTCCTATAGGTAGATATAGCAATGGATAGCTCAAGTGTTGTGTGAGAAAGCAAGGAAAGAGATGGTGGAGGAAAACTCAAAGAAAATCACTTTTACACTCTTGATAAAACTTTCCTTTTGATTGAAAATATTTGCTCTCAATTTTGTGGAGAAAAACTTCTTGAAAGAGTAGGAAAAACTGGCTCTAAAACTCTTCAAAAATCTTAATCAAAACAGCCCCCAAATGCCCCATTTTATAGAGTCTGAAAAACTAGCCGTTGGGGTCTGACAGAGTTGTCGGTCGACCGCCCGGTCGACCGGCCAACGGTCATATTTCAGACCGTTGTGCCATCGGTCGACCGGTCGGCCGACCGAGGCCAGGATACAGAGAGCAAGTCTCTCTGTCCGGTCGGCCGCCCGGCCGCCCGGGGCCTTTCCAGAGAGCAGAGCTCTCTGGACGGTCGACCGGGTTAGTCGACCGGCCCTCCTGCCAGAACTGGCGTGCACGTCTGTGCACGTCGGTCGACCGGCTCGGTCGACCGGCTGACGCCAGATCAGAAAACTGGGATTAAAACTTGGTCTTTTTGATTGAAATAAAATCCCATAAAATACTGAAAAATCTAAAAAATAGTTTTACCAATATACTTTGATAAACAACATGCTTGCACAAAATCAAGGCATGTTACAAATGATTTGGACTATTTTTGTAACTTGGAAATATTGGCTCAAAAGAAAACAGTATTTTCCAAAACATGATTTTTCTAAAACTTGTTTTCCAAAACTTCACCAAATACAAAAACAAGATATTCTAAACACTATTAAAGCATATGGTGCATGGATATGATCACTACACAAACATGGTGAAATATCTATGTTTTTGACATTAAGCTCTAAAGTTGGTTTTGGATAAAACATGTAAACTTGAAAACCAAAAATCAAAATAGTATTTTTTCAAAATGAAAATTCTTTTCTAAAACAAACTAAATCAAGAGTGTGTGTGCATGGTATACTTGAGCAATCCACCAACTATTCTATCCTTTACATTATATCTAAAACAAATCTTATAAAACAAACCTAGACACAAGTCTTCAACTTCTTGAAGTCTTGACTTGAAGCCTTCTTGACTTGGTCCAAACATCGTGCTAGCTCCAAAACATGGCTTTAAATCCTTTGTTGAAGCTATGCACCTACTAAGATCTTGATCATAAATCTGTCACTAATTAAACACAAGATCATTAGTACTATAACTACATGAGTTGATCATCATCAAAACTAGAGTGATGGGCCTTCGGGCCAACAATCTCCCCTTTTTGATGATGACAAAACTCATGAAGTTATATATGCATGGATTAAAGTAAAGCTTCAAGGAAGCTCCCCCTTAACTCATGCATAACAAATAAACAATAAATATGACAATGAAGCACATAAACATGTATGCAAATGTATGGAGATAAACATGCTAACAAGCATAAAACACATCAAATTCTTTTTCTCCTATTCGCAAAACAAAACATATATGCATAAACAATCCTTTCATAAAAACATGCATATAAACCAAAATCTTTCTCCCCCTTTTTGTCAATCATCAACAAAGGGGTTAAAGTAAAATAAAATCATCAAAATTTTCTCCCCTTTTTGTCATAAACAAAGAGATCAATAAGGGGTGCAAACAATTAAGTCAATAAAAATTTATATGCGATATACATTCATGAAGAGGAAGACGGTTAAGTACCTTCCCTACACATATACAATACATGAAAGAGGGATGACACGCCCTAATTCACATAACATATAATATGTAATGCATAAGAAGAGATGTGAAGCTCCCCCTACACACGTGTATCACATAAAAAGAGTTATCAAGCTCCTCAATACACGATACACCCATCATGAATTTATATGTAGAAGAGATGTTAAGCTCTCCTTGCATATAGGCAATACAAATCAAAAATATTTTTTAATTTTTCTCAATAAAACAAATTTTAAGATATCTTAGTAAAACAAATTTTAAGATACCAATTGTAAATAAACAAATTGTAAATAAACATTACAAATTTTTAATTTTTCAAATAGATAAAACATATTGATATCATTGTAAATTTATAACAAATTTTAAGCATTTTGATACCAATTGAAAAACATGCATAAGCTTAAAAAATGTCAATTGAGATATCAATTGAAAATAAAGTTTTAGATCAAGCTTAGCATAAACATACTATGTGCTTTAAAGATGTATACCAAATGTAAAGCAAGCACATGAAAATCATATATATGTATGAGAATAGATAATACCAATAGAAAATTAGAGCATACATATATAGAAAAAAATATGAGTATTACAAAAATAGAGTCAAATTGATACTAATTGAAACGATTCAATGATACCAATTGAAACAATAATAGGATCATGTGTATATCTCATAAACATTGAAGAATAAATAACTAGTTAAATTAATTTTTGAGAAACTAGTTAAAGATCCTTCAAAAATATTAAAACAAATCATATGTATTTCATGAATCATACCAAATACAAGAATTGACACTCGATCTATGAAGCTCAAAAATATGTTCATGAACCAAAGTCATGACAAACAAATAAAGTGTGAGTGAATAAGAATCATGTAATTAGCATTTTCATGAAAATATTCATTTAGGCTCAAAAAGAACATGAATATTTTATATTTATCAAACAAAGCATAAAAATTCATTTTTCGTTAAAAACAAAACAAACTTCTAGGTATATGTATGATTTATCTAAATCTAACAATATGCATACATATCCCAAACATAAAACGAGTCTATTAATAGTATTTGCATGAAGGCAAGAGACTCAAAAAGGATATACATGTATATTTATTAGATTTGAATAAAAAAACATATACATGAAGTAAAATATGAAAATTGGCAAAATAAGTATAAATGAAAGAATCATCAAAACTAGCCTATATATGTGCATATAGTGGGTACAAATGAGCATGAAGTGCAAACATATATAAATCAATTTGTTCTCACTATTTGTACATGTATAAATACAAGTTTTGATAAAAACTACATTTAAACTAGTATTTACCACATGAAGCACAAAACACATAAAAATATGAACATGCTATATGATATCACAAATGAATAAGCATGTAAATAAATTAAGAGTTTAAAAATAGTTACCAACTATGTTCCAAATTTTCAAACATGGTGGTAGTCCCACCAAAACTCCTTGATAGTGGTGCCTCCAATATGTGTCCATCAAGTTCATTGCATCCACCATCAAGGCACCAAATCTCTCACGTCTTTGTGATAGCCCTCACCTACATCAAAAACACAAGGTGGGGACTTTGGTACCCATTTTTTCTTGGGTCCTTGGGGGTTAGCTTTGTAAGGACCCAAACATATTTATTAGCAAAATTTAAAGGATGAATCTTATCTAAACAAAACTTTGCTAGATGGCCTTTGCGGCCGCAATGTGTACATTTGTACACCTTAGGATGCTTATGTGTGTGGGTGTGATCATGACGTGCAACATAAGCATATGCATGATGATGATGTGCATGAACATGTGGAGTTTGTTTCTTTAAAAATAAGGACTCCAATCTAGTGTGGTTAAATGCACATGAGCTCAAGGTGGAGCTCAAACAATCCATTTTATTTTTCAAAACATTAATCTCACTAGTGGTGGCATGTAAAGCATGGTGAGATATAGAATCATTTTTCTTGTTCTTTTTAGAAACAAAATCTTTTTCTTTTTCAACAATTTTTTTTTCAAAGATTTATTTTCTTGAAAAACAACTTCCTTTTGTTTTTTCACCAAAATAATTTCATTTTTCAAAGACATATTTCCTTCACATAAATCATTCAATTTAGACATTAAGGAAATATTTTCATTTTTCAAAATCTCATTTTCTTTTCAATGCATGCAATTTTATTTATAAATGAATCATTTTCTTTAAGCATGCATCAAATTTCTTTTTCAAATTTTATTATCTTTCTTAAGCATGTCATATTTTTCAAGAAGGAATTGACAAAAGGTGCTAAGCTCATCATATGACATGTTATCCTCATCTACCTCGGATTCGGTAGTTACCTCAAGGGGGTTATCCCCTTGGACCATATAGCACTTGTTGGAGGTGTCGCTTCCAACGTCCGAATCGCTCCCGGCATAATATAGATCATTTTCGCCAAGGGAGGTGATGATGTTCCATGCTACAAAAACCGAATCAATATTAGAAACCCTAAATAAATATTCATCATTTAGGGTACTCTTCAAAGCATTTAGGGCTTTTGCATTAGCCTCAAGATTCTTACCATTTAAATAATAATCATTAGTGATGGTAAGGTAAGCATGAATGTCTAGAGCCTTGAGGTACAAGGACATCTTAACCTTCCAAATTTGGATGTTAAGAATGTCAAAAGTGGGTGGTGACATAAAATCCATAGTGTGTGTACAAATATTGTGATTAGCCTAAAAATGAGGATCTTTAACTCTAGGTTGTAAGACCCAAATCAGAGTACCAAGCTCTGATACCAATTGTAAATCACCTAGAGGGGGGAGTGAATGGGTGATGGCTAATCTAATGGTCACTTAATGACAAATAATGCGGAATTAAAAACTATTATGATCTAAACTAAACTATTGCACTATACAACACGTATAACACAAGAGTGTAGCCGAATTCCCGTGAAGGACTCTGGACTAACTCCTCTAGATTTCCCTAGATAAGGGTTGAGGTGCCGCGTTGGCTCTCTTGGTTAAATACAAGTGTTAGCAAACAAACCCAAGCAATATACAATAAGAGCACAAGGAATATATCAAGCATATAAAGATAAACACAATAATAGCATGCAAGATATAAACAAGTAAGGGGGAGAGAGAATGAGCAATCGCAAACACAAGAGATTTGTTTCGAGGTTCGAGCACACTTGCTCTACATTCCCGCCTTCGACACACGAAGGATTTCCACTATAATCGATCCACCGGATCACTCGGTGCCGCAACACCTACAAGCTCTCGGACTCCCTAGTCCGTACACACCGCAAGCCCACCGACTCGCCGAGGCCGCACCTCAAACAAAAGAGTTCGCACCCGAACTCGAAACACCGAGTCCCCACTAGGACCCGAAACAATGCGAACACACACTTCCGCCTCCTCAAAGAACAAAGATGAACTTTGGTGATCACAACTCTTGATCACCTAAAATCCTCTCACAACAAAACTCCTATAGGTAAATATAACAATGGATAGCTCAAGTGTTGTGTGAGAAAGCAAGGAAAGAGATGGGGAGGAAAACTCAAAGAAAATCACTTTTACACTCTTGATAAAACTTTCCTTTTGATTGGAAATATTTGCTCTCAATTTTGTGGAGAAAAACTTCTTGAAAGAGTAGGAAAAACTGGCTCTAAAACTCTCCAAAAATCTTAATCAAAACAGCCCCCAAATGCCCCATTTTATAGAGTCTGAAAAACTAGCCGTTGGGGTCTGACAGAGCTGTCGGTCGACCGCCCGGTCGACCGGCCAACTGTCATATTTCAGACCGTTGTGCCATTGGTCGACCGGTCAGCCGACCGAGGCCAGGATACAGAGAGCAAGTCTCTCTGTCCGGTCGGCAGCCCGGCCGCCCGGGGCCTTTCCAGAGAGCAGAGCTCTCTGGACGGTCGACCGGGTCAGTCGACCGGCCCTCCTGCCAGAACTGGCGTGCACGTCTGTGCACGTCGGTCGACCGGTTCGGTCGACCGGCTGAAGCCAGATCAGAAAATTGGGATTTAAAACTTGGTCTTTTTGATTGAAATAAAATCCCATAAAATACTGAAAAATCTACAAAAATAGTTTTACCAATTGATAAACAAATATGCTTGCACAAAATCAAGGCATGTTACAAATGATTTGGACTATTTTGTAACTTGGAAATATTGGCTCAAAGAAAACAGTATTTTCCAAAACATGATTTTTCTAAAACTTGTTTTCCAAAACTTCACCAAATACAAAAACAAGATATTCTAAACACTATTAAAGCATATGGTGCATGGATATGATCCACTACACAAACATGGTGAAATATCTATGTTTTTGACATTAAGCTCTAAAGTTGATTTTGGATAAAACATGTAAACTTGAAAACCAAAAACCAAAATAGTATTTTTCCAAAATGAAAATTCTTTCTAAAACAAACTAAATCAAGAGTGTGTGTGCATGGTATACTTGAGCAATCCACCAACTATTCTATCCTTTACATTATATCTAAAACAAATCTTATAAAACAAACCTAGACACAAGTCTTCAACTTCTTGAAGTCTTCACTTGAAGCCTTCTTGACTTGGTCCAAATATCGTGCTAGCTCCAAAATATGGCTTTAAATCCTTTGTTGAAGTTATGCACCTACTAAGATCTTGATCATAAATCTGTCACTAATTAAATACAAGATCATTAGTACTATAACTACATGAGTTGATCATCATCAAAACTAGAGTGATGGGCCTTCGGGCCAACACGTTAAGTATGCAATATAACCCCGAGCTCTAGATATACGTGTTTACAGTATCAGTACTCGATACGGTGCACGTATTTGATTTGACCTTTTTAGTAGTTAGACTGAACCGATTTCAGCTCCATATATTATTTCTTAATATTTTAGATTTTTCAGAATTTTATGAGATTTTTCTATATTATTTTGAAAAATATTTGAATTCAGTGCCGACCGATATCACTAATGGACTCCAGGATTTTTAATTTAAAAATAGAGTTGAATTTCTAGAATATACTTTCAAATTATCAGAATCATATTTTCTATTTTAGCGCATTTTTGAAATTTTTTGAAATAGTACAAAATCCAGCCAAATCACCGATCGATTTCAGGATTTTTAATTTGTAAATCAAACTGATTTTCTTGAATCTGATTTCACATTACTCCTCAGTGTAATATTTTCTATTTTAAAATTTTTTGGAAACTATTCTGGACTAGTCAAATTTTATCGGATAAAATAATATTAAATAATTATTTTATTCTTTTCTTCTCCACCTATCCTTTTCTTTTCTTCCTCACCAAGCCGATCCAATTCCACCGCCTCACTTCCACCACCTCATCCTCCCTCTAATTCTCTGTCTCTCTCCCTCTCCTCTCATATAATTCTCTCTTTATCTCATCCCCTCTCTCCCTCACTTCCATTCCCTCTCTCCTTTCCTACATCTCTCTCTTACACTCTCTCCCTCGCTCTACTCACCGTCGACCGTTGGCAGGCCCAACTAACCCAAATCCCCCTTTCTTTTTCTTTATTTCCTTTCTTTCTCTATTCTTTCTCTTTCTTTTTCATCTTTCACTTCTCTCTCTACCCTGCTTGCTGCCTGCCTGTCGCCGGCGGCTATGGAGACCGCCACTGCCCCTGACCCGGCTCTGCCGTCCAACCCGCTCAGACCACCACCACCACCTCCTACTCCTCTTTCCCCTCTTCTTCTTTTTCCTTTCTTCCCTTTCTCCTTTCTCTACTTCCTCTCTCAGTTTCTCTCTCCCCCCCCCCCCGCTATTGCTGGCGGCTAGACCGCCACCGCCACCGTCTTGGCGAAGTCGCCGACCTCCGGTAAGCCAGCGAGGCCAGCCCAGTCCTGTCACAGCCTTCTCTCTCTTTCGTTCTCTATCTCTCTTCTCACCCTCTCTTATTCTCTATCCTAATATTGGATACAAACCCAATAACTGACCCCACCCATTAACTTAAACCTCATCTACTTAACTTAACTACTGGGTTCGGGTTATTGGATCTAAACCCAACCGTTAGCAACTCAAACCCACTTCCAAACTAAATAAAGATATTTTTCATAAAACCCCTGGCCATTTAGATTATTTACAATTTAAATATTATTATTTCATATTTAACCCATTTTTATTGGTTTTAGTGCTCGGATGATATCTTAAGCATCTGGAGTCTGATCTGGGCGATTCTTGAGCCGTTGTGATCGTCTAAGTTAGTGTTTTTCTTTTATAAATATATTTTATCTTGTTGAATGAAATTAATTGATTGCTTTATTTAATAAAATGTGATTATCGGTAAATTACTGTAATTAATATTTAATAAAATGTGATTATCGGTAAATCACTGTAATTATAATATGTCTTATTGCTCTTTAAACATGTCAATAAAATAATAAATTATTATGTTTCTTGATTTAATAAAATATAGGTGAATTATCTATTATATTAAGTAATTAAAAGATGTAGATAAAGAAAATTCAGATTTATAATTAAATTGATAATTTAAATATGGTAACCTAGATAATTGTGTTTAATTACTTAGTGTTATCGATCATGTTAATAATAATAAAATCTTTATAATAAATACCGATATACATCTATTGACACATGTTCTTATTACACATGTCACCTTAACACTGTCACCGCTGTATGGATATTCTATTATATTGGACCACTGTTATTTTATGTACTTGTATCATCTAGTACATCGGACACTCCAGTACACTGGACATTATATTTTATGTATACACTTGTTACACTTGACACTGTTATTTCCTGTGTTCGTATCACCGTTACACGGATGCTCTATCACACTGAACACCAATATTTCATATACATATATCACCATCGCATGAATGCTATTAGCTTATGTTCTCATATCATTGTTACATAGATTCGTCTATATACGTGCATTGATTAAATCTGTATTTCTGTTAAATGAAAAATATTGTAGAGATAACATTGTTGTAACATGCATGCTAGGTATTACTACTGTTATATTGTGAATATAACCTTTGTATTATTTATACCGATCGTTAGTATAATTATATTGTATCAGTGATAATTAAAATATATTATATATTATTGTGGTTATACAATTATCATAATATATATCACTGCTTATTTCATTTTACCACTTACTAGGTCGCTTTCTGATGACATTGGGTTTGCATGCCCAGGTTGAAAATCGAGGATATTGTAGTACTTGATATTTCACGGGATATAAATAGGAGACTCATCACCTATATTATTCATAAGTATCTTTATTATTTTATTTTTATTTTCTTATTTACATATGTTTTCATATTTATTATGATCACTGACCCTTTTGCAGGTATTCTTCTACTTATTTAATGCTAGAATAATTGTATATATGGTATTTATTTCTTGTACTGAGACTTAGCGTACATACATGAAGGTATTTTCTTCTTACGTATGTACGTCTCTGTGGCGTCCCCGTATCCGTGAGATGGGGGCGTTATATGCAAGCATAAAAGAAGCAGTGGCCTGATGAAAGCAAAAAGATGTCAACATATGATGAATTAGATATCAAGTATTATGTCCAAATTGACCCACGGAATCAACAACAACAATGGTCATTCAAATGACCACCGCATTTTTTGTTTTAGATCTTCGAAAACCTCAACTGCAAGTAGTAATGATCTAGTCACCCTATAGTCATTACTACGAGTAAAGGAAAGATGCCTGTTTTCAAAATTGCATCATTTTCTTCAAAATAAAATTACATTCTGGCATATCAAATGTTCTCGAAAATAACCTTACATACATAAATATGTTTGAGACTTTGACTGTTTTCAGGTCTCTCGGTGGAACTGACATTTCACACCTATTTCGTAGATTATGTCCTACTTTCTTGCCCTACTCGTTTGTGGATCATATCTCCTGAATCGTTGCAATTTTTTTGTTTAAGTCAACTTGCGGTCTCGTGTTTCTTCTAGATTAACATTATCTTTTTTATTCCTCCTGGCTAGTTCGTACTGTGGATTATATCCTGTTGAACAGTATGAGAGTTCGTGACTTTTTGTCCTCATATAGGTATTTTTACTATTCTGCCTCGCGTCTTTTAGATCCACACCATTTTTGCTCTGTGAAATGCTCACTACTTCAGAGACAAATTGATCTCTGGGGAAGTCCATGTCATTTTTGACAAGAGAACTAAGGGCCGCATTTGTTGATACCCTATTTTTGATCATTTCACAGTCATGAGATTCTATTTATGCTTGTTTTTACCCTAAAACTACCTAAACTCAGCTCCTTTCATCAAATTCATCGTTCTCTTATTTTTCTATATTTTCTCTATTATCTGAAAATTTCCCAAACCCGCTAAAGGCTGGGGAATTCTGATCATTTTACAGTTCACCTGTGCCAGATCTTAGACCATGGTACTAATCATCATATAAGGTTCTTCATAATCTTTCCAAATCATTTTATATCATCGAAATCCGATTTCGTATCTGAAAGACATAAAGAATTTAAGTTGGTGGCATATCTTGTAATTAACTAGACATCTGACAACCATGTCATGGTCACCCAGTCTTTTAAAATAATTTAAATTCACCAGAATTGCCACCATGCAGGTTTTCCTTCTATGTCCCACGTGGCCATCTAGATGCTATTGTTCTAGAAGGTGCATTGGACATCATGTTACAATTTGGAAAACTTTTGAATTTTTTTGAGAGGTTTAGAAAATAGGATTTTCTGAAACTTATCCAATTACATAGGGAGACTGAATTTCTGAATTTTTAAGTATCTTAGTTTTTGGTCTGGAGTACTATGACATGATAGTCCAGATGCAGAATATCTAATATCCGAAAAGTTTGATTTATTATCTTCTCTTGCTATTCCTACGGCCCAAATCACATCTTTCAAAACCTTAGCACAACCTAGAGGCAATAAGTAGCCTCCTCGGTTATCCTCTCTCTTCATCCACAAATCTCAAAGAAAAATCAGAGTTGAACTTTCATTGCATGGTAAGATTCTGACGGTAAGCCTTCAAAGAGCGGCGATCAACCCATTTTAGAAAAGCTTTCATCACTCTCTTTTTCCCTTCTCTTCATCCACAAATCTCAAAGAAAAATCAGAGTTTAACTTTCATTGCATAGCCAGATTCTGACGGTAAACCTTCAAAGAGCGGGGATCAACCCGTTTTAGAAAAGCTTTCTTCACACACTCTCTCTCTTTTTTTTTAATCTTTTTACATTTTTATTCCATTTTGCATGTAGTCATTCTTCATAGGACCTTTTTACATTTTATTCCATTTTGCATGTAGTCATTCTTCATAGGACCTAGTTATCTACATTTTTAGGGGTAGGGTTATTAATCCCGGCGGACTCTCCGCTGGCAAGTGTAGTTTGCTATTTTTTTATGTTTCTTTTTCTTCAGATCTTTTACACTTCATTTTTCTAATCCCCTTTATTTTCTGTCTTGCGAGGTTAAGTTGAAGATTTTGCTTCCGAATATGGGCATCCCTTTCTCCGGAATATAGAATCTCTAGTTTATGTTTCGCAGGTTTCGAGGAGACATTGCAAGCAGCGATCACGATTTTTCTACTAATTTTCTTCTTTCAGGTCAAAGCAGCAGCTTCTCTACGCAAAAGGGAACATTTGAGACATTAAGGCATCTCCCAAAAAGAGGTGTTTTAACATGCAGCTAAAAGTTTTTTCTCGAAACTTAGAACAACACGGATTATGTGACATGAATTATTAAGGTGGACTTGCTAATGTGGTATATGAACACGGATTATGTGGTCTTTGGAAAGCATTCAAATTCTCCTTAAATTAGTTAAGTTTATGTTTTATGTGTCTTAAATATATTCAGTATCTTTTTAAATTTTTGTTGTATTTGTATTCTAGTATGTGTTTTGTAAAAGAATTTTCCTTCATTGAGTTCTAAGTTTGTGTCGTGTAATAGTTATATAATTTAGTGATACATCGGAAAAATCCATATGAATGAAAATAGAGAGATGGTTCATCACCATGAATGTAGGCTTTGCCAAACCATGTTAAATCCTTGTCTGCATCTTCTGTTTTCTTTCATTTTTATTTTATTTTATGGTATTAGAGCACTGATGATCCCACTCATTTTAAACTCTTCTTCTTCCACGACAAGAGATCCATTCTTCACATTAGAGCAACGATTAGCAGATTGAACAATACTTACGTCTTCAACTCATGTTGGGTTTTGATCTATTATCTTCTTCAAAAGTTGTGGGTGATTACATCATATGGTATTAGTTTCTTCTCGTTATTTCCTCTTTATTAGCTATACAATGTTAAACCATTTTTTTTTTATAGTGGATCCTAATATTTTGACTCAAAATGTGTGTTTGCATGATTATGATTTCAATTCTTAATTGCTTAGTTGACTCAAGTATGGCAATAATTTTCTAAACATAACGATTGTACTGGTCAACACTTTCATCAGCCTCATATTTTGTATAACTCATCTGCTTTATTTTCTAAACTCAATTGATTCTTTAACTTGGGTTGAAATTTATGAATAATGGTCAATTCTCCCTCCCTCCCTTTCTCTTATTTTCCTTTCTTGTCAGAGGAGGGTTTGATGGAGTTTTATATTAGGTTTAGGATTTTAGGAGTTCTCCACATTTTGTACTTCTCATATTAATTATAATGGATTCTCCTCCTCCTTCGCCTCTGTGCGTAGGTTCAATATTTTCTTGGCTACACTGCAATTAATTTCGTGTTTTTCTTGGCCATTGTTGTAACAAGTGACTTTAGAAAAGCTATAGATGTGGTGAGTGATTTAGGACTTTGGAAAAGCTAAACATTTCTCTCACACATAGATCTCGCAGTACTAAGCAAGTGTGCAGTCTCCTTTGTAGACCATTAGATACACTCGACAATAACTATTGAGATCGTCGGTTCAAATTTCATGAGGGGTGATATTTTTCATATGAGACTATGCTCCAAATTTTCTCATCACAGTCGAGAGATCAGACTGTGATGTGCAAAAAATTAATCTGGAGGTGATTGCAAACTCTATGTCATATCTCTGTATAAAAATAAAAAAGAAAAAAGAAAAACCATGAAGGTCAATATCTTGTTGTGGTTGAGGTCCTGATGAACATCAAAGCGTATAGACCTGGGCTCCTCTCAAGTTGCGAGTCCAGACTCCCAACGCATTGAATCCGTGCACTGTAAGGGACCACCGTCGCACACACGTGGGGGTCGTAATGGACAAATATAATAGTGACGGTGGGTGTTTTAAAAAGAAATTTTGAAGGACCAAAATTTTCTTTTACCCCGTTACTCAAAAATGTACTCAGTTTTGCGCCTCGCGTGAGTTGGCAAAAAATTCAAAGATTTTGCAGTTTTTTTAAAAAAAGGACAGAGAAGATTCAGCGCGTACATAACAGTTGGTGGCAGGATTATAGATCTTATAAAAATTTCCAAAAAGTCCCCAGTTTATATCTCTTTTGTCCTTTAGCCCCTGTCATTTCGCTGGGCTTAATGGTTATCTTATCCACCGGCTTACGTCGCTTAACAAGTGGAGTGCCATTTGCAAATAGATTTTAGGGGGGGCTTAATGAGGTTAAAATACAGCCTTCAGTTGGGTAGGAATTGCAAAATTGCCAGCTAATTTGGAGAACAGTCACCCGAAAAGGGATGAAGGCACCTCACAAATTATTACAACTGTGTCATTATATTTTGGACACATCTACCCTTGTGAAAAAGTCCAAAATACCCTTCTCTATTCTTTCTTTTCTGGCAAACGGCGGTGCCCCCTCCTCGCCACCCGCCCTCCTTCCTCGCTTCCTAGCCTCCCCGCCTCCCCAGTCGCACGCCCCACCGTCCCCCCTCCTCGCCCGCCTCCCCTCCCTCCTCGCCTCCCGCCTCCACACCCTCTCCTCCAGCCAACCCATGCACCTCCCGACCGAACAGAGAGTGTGACGTGGGGAGGAGGCGGGGGAGGGGGCGTGTGGCAGGGGGAGGAAGCAGGGACAGTGGGGCAGGCGGGGAAGGCAGTGTAACGACCCCAGGTAATAAATCACCAAATTAACTTTAAATAAATTCAAATTGTTTGAAATCTTTTCTACTATTGAAAATTTCGGAAGCACCTCCTCTTAAATTTTAGAATCCACATCTATACTGTAACTCAGATTTCGAATAACACAACCTACTTATCAATATATAACATCTCACACAATATACAATATCATTTCGGCTCGACCTCGCCTACTTAAATTCTAAATCCTTGCAAGTCAACAATATGCATATATCCAACGTCACTATCCACCAACACTGATCTTCATTATATACATGAACACATAACGTGTCTCAAGCTAAAGTTCATATTAAGTGTCACACTACACATCCTTCATTACATATCAAGCCCATCTCAAAGTTCTAACATGTTTCTATACACAGTTACATATAGTAGAGTCCCAAAATTTATACATATAAGCATGTAAGAAGAGATATGTCAAAAGAAATTATTCAAATCTTCCACGAGAAATTATTCTTTCATATCAGAATAATCCCGGCTTCAAGCGAGCCCCTTACCTTTGTTTAAACTGAAAGTTTTTAAAGGAATGAATTAAGCTAAGCAGCTCAGTGAATAAAGTTGTCAATCCAATGACTATTGTGTATTTGTGATTTCATAACAAAAATGCATGTGACAATCACTACTGTAATATGTTTTTTTCTTTAATAATAAGAAAATCAAGAATTTCACAAATTTTTGCTAAAAAGTATCACACCGTAATAGGTAAATCATTCCACGCAAGTCTGTCATAAAACCTCATTACCCCGTCTTCGCACACTGCCGGAATTTCACATTGGACGAGCCCCCTCTCCTTCAATATTTTTTTATTTTTCCTCTTCTTTTTCTTTTCCTTTTCCTTTTTCTCTTCTCTTCTTCTTCTTCTTTTTCTTCTTTCTTCCTCTTTCCTCAGATTTGTCGCCACCAAGGTACCCCCGCCTCCACCGTGGGACCATCACCGACCATCCCCCTTTCCTCCTCCTCTTTCTTTTCTTTTACTTCTTCTTCTTCTTCTCTTCCTCCTCCTTTTTTCTTCTTTCTTTCTTTTTCTTTTCTTTCTTTCCCTCTTTCTCGATCCTCTGGATACTAGTCATGGAGGTCAGAGCCGCCGCCGGCCACCTGGCCGGTTGTCGCATCGGCCAGTTCATCTCTCTCTCTCTCTCTCTCTTGGATCTCTCCTCTCTTTCCTAGATCTCTCTCCCCCCACTCTCCCTCCTCTCTCTCTTTCTCCCCTCCCTCTTCCCTATCTTTCTCTCTCTCCACCCTCAACCTCTCTCTCTCCTCTGTTGGGAAGCGCCAGCAGTCAGGGCTGTCGTCGGCCATCTCCTGGCCGGCCATGGCCGACCGTCTCTCTCCTCTCCCCCTTTCTCTTTCTAGCTCTCTTTTCTTTTTCACTCTTGATACATCTCTCTATTTTTTCTCTCCACAAAATACTCTCTTTCCCCCTGGTGATGTTATGGGTGTTGCCCGTGCGCATGTGCACGTGTTTCGGGATTTCGAGGTTTCACGACATTTTTGAGATTTAGGCGAGTGTTCTCGCATTTCTGGGTATCTCGCTTCGACGGGTATTTTTATTATAATTTTGAGATTTTTATTGTATTCCTGGGACTGTATGTTTATATCGTTGGAATTGTAGTGTACATGTGTAATTGTATCAATATTGTGGACATGTAACCGGTGTTGGTTATTGTATTGGTGTGAGTGTGTACACGTATTCTGTGGACATGTATCTGTATCGGTGTGACGAATGTTGTAATAGTATAGTTCAATTCCTGTACTTATATATTGTTGTGATATATCTTCTATTATCATCTGTGGCCAACCCTTCGTGGTTGTTAGCCTTCGGGCTCAGCCTCCGGACTTAACCGCTCCGCGGTTCTATATTAGCTTTGGGGCTAAACTCCCTGCGTTTCTAGCTTCAGGGAGCCTAACTAAGCCGTATGACTGTGTGATTAGCCTATTGGATATCTCGTCAGGCACGACTTACTACGCTCTCGCTTTGCTCAAACCCTAGGGTTTTACTAGCTACACCGTGTGGTTGCGAGCCGAGCTTAATTGCGTAACCTCGTCAGGGACTGTTTAGCTATGTCCCCGTTTTGCTCAGCCTCCGGGCTTACTCGCTTGTCAGTTATCTTGGCTGCTAGTCATATTTGCATGTGTGTTGTTTGGTACTAACATCTCCTGCAGGTACATACTAAGCCATCGAGTTTAACCTCTCTGAGATTTATTAAAGTCCTCTGAACTTTCTAGCTATGCCTGGAAAGGCAGCATAGCGCTTAGCGTTTTATCACTAAACACGCCTAGGCGAAATTCTGCCGAATTTTAGACTTGCATCTTACGCCGAGTCATTCCTGAGTTTCACTGGCGCTTTGGTGATAAACTATGTTCACTTATCTTGTCCCCAGTACTGCTTTGCTTCGCTTGGATGTTTGCTTGCTTACTTGCCCGCTTACCTGCTTGACAGTTCAACTATTATTCTTTTATTGATGGCTGCGAAGTGTTTGAAATCTTTACTGATACTATTTTTCAAAGCTGTATTGTTTTCCTGTATTCGTACCGATCTCCTATATCAGTAGCATTTTCCCGTATTCGTACTGATCTCGTGTGCCGGTACCGTTTTCTTTTATTCATACTGATCTCTTATATCAGTACTGTTTTCATGTATTGTGATATACGATAGTGATATCTACTGTGCTTATTACTTGATATATTATTATTTGATACCTGACTCTTGCATGCTATCACCTAAAACCTGCTTGCTATCACTTATATCTTGCCATATGATATATTACTACTTGACTTGCGATTATCATATTTCGGGAATCATGTCCTGCTATCCTGTATTATATATACAGTGACCTGTATTTCTAGTACTTATGTACTCCTGTAACTCCTGAACCTGTCATGCTCCTGCTATTCCTGTAATATGATAATTGCATATTAATAAACTATAAAAGGTCAACTTAAATTGGGTAAGGAGAAAACTGATGGACTTCAAGTGGTGAAAATTGATTGTTGAATCAATAAGATCTCTCTCCCTTACCTCGAGGACGTAGGCAAATTGCTGAATCTCGTTAAATATTGTATTTTACTTTCTCTCTTATTTAATTATTCTTGTATTTTGGGTACTTCTCTAGTGTATCTCTCTTTGTTGAATTGGGTTCCTCAATTGGTTATTGCTTGACACGCTCAACACGAACCCTGAAAGGATCTTTCAGGTAGGAAACAACACTTGAATCCACGAGTACAACACTCGAATCCACGAGCAACTTACTCGAATCCATGAGCAATAGAGGATATAAACTTAAAGTTTATTGATCAAAGTTGAAAAATTATTGAATACAAAATAAAAAAAAATGGCCTTTTTATAGGCTTACAAAAGAGTTCGAATATAATTATGAAATTTAAATTCAAAATAAAGAAAGATAAAATCCTAAACTAACTTAGAATTGGGCTAATACGCGAGTGACGGTCGACGGGGTGGTCGACTGCTGGGCCGTTTTGCAATGCTAGTCGACCGGGCGGTCGATCGGATGGGATACTCAATTCTCTGGTCATTTCCTGTCTTCTGGACGGTCGACCGGACGACCGGCTCCTTTTCTGCTCTCTGTTCTGTTTTCAGTCAGTCGACCGGGTAGTCGATCAACTTCTTTAGCTGGATTATTCGGTCGATTAGGTAGTCAATCGAGACCTATGTCTGGTCCCTGGTTGTGTCTTGACTTGATTCTCTGCCTTCCTACATCAGTCCCTCTCTCTTTAAAAGAACTTGTTCTCTAGTTCCAATCAATAGAACCATGAGCGCTGCCATCTTTAGCAAACTCAGTTGGAGGAAAATTCTGATCCCAAAATCTTGATTTGCCTCGATCGCATATTGATACAAGTTTAAACATCCTTTGCTTTGCAGATTTTGGAGTAGGAGTAATTGGCTTCATGACAATTCTCTTACCCTTCCAAGTAAATATATAAATATTCTCTTTACCTTTGTGGGTCGCGTCAACATCATGTTGCCATGGCCTCCCTAAAAGAACGTGACATTTGTCCATATCGACAATATCACAAGCAACAAAGTCTTGATAGAATTTGCTAAAGAAAATAGGAACATGACATAGATCTTTTACTGTAATAGAAGGGCCTTTCTTGATCCACCCAATGGCGTAGGGATTATGATGTTGCTTCGTATCTAGCTTCAAATGATTTACAAGTGCTCTAAACACGATGTTCTAGCAGCTTCCATTGTTGATGTTAAGATTGCATACCTTGTCTTTGATCGAACACCTTAAGTAGAAGATTTGATGCTATCGGGGATCTTCTGGTTGCAGAGCAGTTTCTTAACAACACAAGCTACGTGATCTCCACTTTCTTCGATAAAGTCAGAATCACTTGCATCCTCGATTACGACTTATTCGTCTTCATCTCCATAATCCGCAGTGTTGACTTACTTCCTCTTAGGACATCAATTGGACCTATACCAAGCTGTCCACACCAGTAACATTATGTTATAATTTGGAAAATTTTTGAAAAAATCTTTTAAGAGGTTTAGAAAATAGGATTTTTTTGAAACTTATCCAATTATACAGGGAGACTGAATTTTTGAATTTTTAAGTATTTTAGTTTTCGGTCTAGAGTACTATGACATAATATTCCAGATGTATATCTAATATCCGAAAAGTTTAATTATATTATCTTCTCTTCCTATTCCTACAGCCCAAATCACATCTGTCAAAACCTTAGCACAACCTAGAGACAATAAGTAGCCTCTCGGCTATCCTTTCTCTTCATCCACAAATCTCAAATAAAAATCAGAGTTGAACTTTCATTTCATAGCAAGATTCTAACGGTAAGCCTTCAAAGAGCGGGGATCAACCCATTTTAGAAAAGCTTTCTTCACTCTCCTTTTCCCTTCTCTTCATCAACAAATCTCAAAGAAAAATCAGAGTTTAACTTTCGTTGCATAGTAAGATTCTGACGGTAAACCTTCAAAGAGCAGGGATCAACCCGTTTTAGAAAAGCTTTCTTCACTTCTCTTTTTCTTAATCTTTTTACATTTTTCTTCCATTTTGCATGTAGTCATTTTCATAGGACCTAGTTATCTACATTTTTAGTGGTAGGGTTATTAATCTCGGCGGACTCTCCGCTGGCAAGTGCAGTTTGGTATTTTTTTATGTTACTTTTTCTTCAGATCTTTACACTTCATTTTTCAAATCCCCTTTATTTTCTGTCTTGCGAGGATAAGTTGAAGATTTTGCTTCCGAATAAGGGCATCCCTATCTCTAGAATGTAAAATCGGATTCTCCTAGTTTATGTTTCGCAGGTTTCCAAGGAGACATTGCTGTTGGCTCAAAAGCCCATCACTCTAGTTTTGATGATGATTAACTCATTTAGTTATCGTACTAATGATCTTGTGTTTAATTAGTTTCAGATTTGTGATCAAGATCTTAGTAGGTGTTTAGCTTCAACAAAGAATTTAAAGTCAAGTTTTGGAGCTAGCACGTGTTGATTCAAGAGCTTGTGCATCAAGACCACATCAAATACTCAAGAGGAGTCTAGCTCATTGGATCAAAGTTTGGACCAAGTCAAGAAGAAGAAGAAGACCTTCAAGAGAAGACTTGTGTCTAGGTTTGTTTGTAGTATGATTTTATTTTTAGATAAAATGTAAAGGATAGATTAGTTGGTGGATTGCTCAAGTTCGTATACACTCACACACAAGATTTATATGTGTTTTCATAAAAGAGTTTTATATTGGAAAATACCGTTTTGGTTTTTAAGCTTCAAAGTATACATGTGTTTTACCAAAACTTTATTTAGAGCTTAAATGTCAAAATATAGATATTTCATCATATATGTGTAGTGGATCATATCCACACACACTAAACTTAAAAAGTGTTTAGAATATATTATTTTTATATTTGGAGGAGTTTTGGAAAAATTGGTTTTCAATTTGGAAAAATCATTTTAGAAAAATACAGATTTTAGTTTAAGGCAAAACTTCTTTATTACAAAAATAGTTCAAAATATTTGTAACATGTTTTGATTTTTACTCAAACATGTTTGTATATCAAAGTATATTACTGAACTTATTTTTGTAGATTTTTAGAGAATTTATGGGATTTTATTGAAGGTAAAAAGACAAGTTTTTAAATCCGTAATATACTGTTTCTGGCTTTCTGCCGGTCGACCACATGGTCGACTGAGCCAAAGGTCGGTCGACCAACGTGCACAAAACGTGCACGACTTGTTTGGTTGGATGGCCGATCGATCGTCCCGGTCGACCGCCAGAGAGTTCTGATCTCTGAAAATGGCCCTGGTCGACCTAGCGTTCGACCGATAGAGAGCTCTGCTCTCTGTATCTAGGCCACGGTCGATCGGCCGGTCGACCGGTGGCACAACGGTCGGAAATCTGACCGTTGGCGGTCGACCGGCCGGTCGACCGACAGCAATCTGAACTACTGTGTTGGCCTCCAACGGGCAGATTTTGGATGCCTATAAAAGAGGCTTCGCTTGGACTGTTTTAGATAAGATTTTTAAGTGGGTTTTTAAGCTAGTTTCTCATACACTTCTAAGTATTTATCTCCACTTGTTTTAGAACCAAATACTTCCATATGAAAAGGAGAGTTTTTCAAGAGTGTTTTGAAAAAGAGTTTTCTTGAGTTTTTCACCACCAAATCAATCCAAGTTTTTCTTACACACACTTGAGCTTTCCATTGCTATATCCATCCTATAGGAGAGTTGTTGTGAGAGTTATTTTAGGTGATCAAAGCATTGTGATCACCAAAGTGTTCATTCTTTGTATTTGAGGAGGCGGACTTACGGGTTCGCGTTGTTTCGAGTTCTAGTGAGAGCTCGGTGTAGAGGTGCGGTCTCGGCAAGCTAGTGTGCTTGTGGTGTATAGTTCTTGTGGGAACAAGAGAGGGACTAGTGAGTCCAAGAGTTCTAATGTGAACTCCTTGTAGGTGTTGCGACACCGAGTGATCCGGTGGGATCGTTTTATAGTGAAAATCCTTCATAGTGTTGAAGGCAGGGACGTAGAGTAAGGGTGCTCGAACCTCGAAATAAATCTCCCGTGTTTGCGATTGCTTTCTATCTCTCACTTGTGTTTATATCTTGCATGCTCTTATTATTCATATTCATTACTTGTTTGATATACTCGTACCATATTGTTATATGCTTGGAGATTATTTGCTCACACTTGTATTTAACTAAGAGAGTCAAAGCGGCACCTCAACTCTTATCTAGAGGAATCTTGAGGAGTTAGTCCAGAGCCCTTTACAGGAAATTCGACTACACTCTTGTGTTATACCTTGTGTGTTTAACTTAAGAATTTTTAGTTTGCATTAATAGTTTTAATTCCGCATTTATTCATCATTAGATTAGCTAGTCACCTATTCACCCCCCTCTAGGTGATTACAATTGGTATCAGAGCTTGGTGCTCTTGATTTGGGTCTTACCACCTTGAGTTAAAGATCCTCTTTTATGGCTAATCATAATATTTGTACACACACACATGAATTTCATGTCTCCTCCCACTTTTGACATTCTTAACATTCAAACTTGGAAAGTTAAGATGTCCTTGTACCTCAAAGGCCTAGGTATTCATGTTTATCTTGCTACCATTAAACATTCATATTGTTTAAATGGCAAACATTTAGAGGCTAATGCAAAAGTCATCCATGCTTTGAAGAGTACCCTCAATGATGAATATTTATTTAGGGTTGCTAATTTGATTCGGCTTTTATAGTAAGAAATACTATAGTCTCCCTTAACGAACAAGAGCAATATTATGCGGGGAGTGACTCAGATGTTGGAAGTGATGCTTCCAACTTGTGCTACATGGTCCAAGGGGATAACCCCCTTGAGATAAACTCTAAATCCGAGCTAGAAGAAGATGTTGACATGTCTTATGATGAGCTTACTTCATTTTGTCAACAACTACTTGAAAAATATGACTTGCTTAAAAAGGATAACAAGAATTTGAAAAATAAATTTGTTTCCATGTTAAAAGAAAAAGATTCTTTTCAAAACAAATTGGAACACATTTTAAAAGAAAATGATATATTGAAAAAGGAGAATATTTTCTTATCTTCAAAATTAAATGATCTTTGTGAAGGAAATAATTCCTTGAAAAAGAAAATTAATTTGGTGAAAAAAAGAAATTGCTTTGGAAGAAAACAACTCTTTGAAAAGAAAATTTGTTTCAAAAAAAAGGAAAATGTTCCTAAGAAGAAAAAGATTGTTGATCATGCATTTCATGCTACTACCATTGATGAAAATGAGATTAACGTTTTGAAAAATAGAATAAATTGTTTGAGCTCAATTTTGAGCAATTGTGCATTTAATCATAATAGATTGGAAACCTTGTTTCAAAAGAAACAAGCTTCACATGTTCATGCACATTACCCACAACATACATATGCATATTTTGCACATCATGATCACACTTATTCACATGTACATACTAAAGTGTACAAATGTACACATTGTGCCGTAAATGCCATTTAGTAAAATTTATTATGATAGAGTAAATTCTATTAATTTTGCTAATAAAAATATTTTGGTTCCGAACAAAGCTAACCCCCATGGACCCAAAAAAAATGAGTACCAAAATCTCCACCTCTTGTGTTTGATGTAGGTGTGAGCTCTCACATGACGTGAGAGGGTTGGTGCCTTGGTGGTGGATGCATGGGCTTGATGGACACTACAAATTGATGCATCACTATCAAGGAAGTTTGGTGGGAAAACCACCATGTTTTGGAGACTTAGAATATAGTTCTTTGGATTGGTAACTATCTCTAAACTCCTATTTTATTTACATGCTTTTACATTGATGATTTTTAACATGTTCATGTTTTGTGCTTCATGTGGTAAATACTTGTTTAGATGTAGTTTTTGTCAAAACTTGTATATATACTTGTACAAATAGTGAGCAATATTTGATTCTTATATGTTTGTACTTCATTGCTCATTTGTACTCATTACATGTACATGTATAACCTAGTTTTGATGATTTCCTTATTTACACTTGTTTGCCTATCATTGTGCAAATTTTTGCTTCATGTATATGTAATTTTTGTTTAAAACTAATAAATATACATGTATACCCTTGAGTCTCTTGCCTTCATGTAAATTATATCATAAACTCTTTTGTGTTTGGGATATGTATGCATATTGTTAGCTTTGGATAAATCATACATATACCTTGAAGTTTTGAAAAATAAATTTTTATAATTTTCATATTTGTTTGATAAAAAGATATTCGTGTTTGTTTTGAGACTTATTAATTATTTTCATGACAATGCTAATTATATGATTCTTGTGCACTCATATTTTACTTGTTTACTGATGACATTGTTTTCATGAGAAATTTTGAGCTTTAAAGATTTTGAGTGTCAACTCTTATGTTTTTAGCATGCCTCATGAGATACATATGTTTTAGTTTCATGTTTGAAGGATCTTTAACTAGTTTTTCAAAAATTACCTGAACTAGTTATTTATTCTTCATTTGGTAGAGTTTTTAAATTTTACAAAATATTTTTCAAACTCTTATTTTTGAAAACTCCTACCAACCCTTTTAAAAGACGGACGGATGGGTGACCATGCCTTGATGCCTTATTGAAAATGTTTCATCATGTGCATGAATAGGGTGGTTATTTATGAGCTATACACTTGATTCTCATTGTGTTTTCAATTAGTATCACAATTGATATTTATTTTGTATGCTCATATGTTTCTTATATGTACCTTCAAATTTTCAAATAATATCAATTTCTATTGGTATTTTCATTTTCATACATATATATGATTTGATTGTGCTTGATTTACTATAACCTTACTTGTTTAAAGCACAAATTATATTTATGCTAAGCTTGCCTCGTATCTTAATTTCAATTGGTATCTCAATTGGTATTTTAAATGAGCTTATGCATTATTTTCAATTGGTATTTAAATTGGTATCAAAATATACTTCATATTGTACCATTTATTTGATATCAAAATTTACAATATACTTCAATTGATATCAATATGTTTTAATTTCAATTGGGTTTCGATTACGATTGGTATCAAAATGTTTTACCTTTTATTTGGTATCAAAATTTACCATATATTTCAACTGGTATCTAAATATAAAATATTTTGCTTTGTTTGGTATCACAATTTACAAATGTTTCAATTTCAATTGTATCACATATTTCCAATTTCATATGGTATCAAAATCTTGTGATATCTTAAAATTTTGTTTATTTACAAAAGATATCTCAAAATTTGTCTTATTACTTCGAGTAATTATCAAAATTTGTGTTAAAAAAATATTTTGATATGTATTGCCTATATGCAAGGGGAGCTTAACATCTCTTCTATATGTAAATTCATGTTGAGTGTATCTTATATTGAGGAGCTTGACATCTCTTCTTTATGTGATACACGTGTGTAGGGGGAGCTTCACATCTCCACTTATGCATTGTATATTATGCTTTATGTGAGTTAGAGTTTGTCATCCCTTCTTCATGTAATGCATGTATGCAGGGGAGCTAACTTCACGTCTCTCTCTTCATGAATGTATACCGCATATATATCTTTATTGTTTGATTTGTTTTCTCCCCTTTATTAATGATTTGACAAAAAAGGGGAGAAGTATTTGATGAGTTTATATATGCATGTTTGTTTCATTCCCTTGTTTTAATACAAAAAGAGGGAGAATGATTTTGAGAGTTTATGTATATATTTGAGAGTTTATGCATATATGATTTGACAAAAAGGAGGAGAGGTATTTGAGTTTTATGCATGTTTATCTCCTTATTTTATGCATATATATTTGTTTAGTTTATGCACTTCATTGTATATCTTATTGTTTATTGTTGTGCATAAGTTAAGGGGGAGCTTCTATGAAGCTTAACTTTAATCCATGCATATATAACGCCATGAGCTTCTAGTAAGAGCTCGGTGTAGAGGTGCGGCCTCAGCAAGCTAGTGTGCTTGCGGTGTATAGTTCTTGCGGGAATAAGAGAGGGACTAGTGAGTCCAAGAGTTCTAGTGTGAACTCCTTGTAGGAGTTACAGCACCGAGTAATCCGGTGGGATCGTTTTATAGTGAAAATCTTCATAGTGTTGAAGACAGGGACGTAGAAAAAGGGTGCTCGAACCTCGAAATAAATCTCCCGTGTTTGCGATTACTTTCTCTCTATCGCTCACTTGTACTTATTCTTGCATGCTCTTATTGTTCATATTCATTACTTGCTTGATATACTTGTGCCATATTGTTATATGCTTGGGGATTGTTTGCTCACACTTGTATTCAACAAAGAGAGCCAAAACGACACCTCAACTCTTATCTAGAGGAATCTTGAGGAGTTAGTTCAGAGCTCTTCACGGGAAATTCGGCTATACTCTTATGTTATACCTTGTGTATTTAGCTTAAGAATTTTTAGTTTGCATTAATAGTTTTAATTCCGCATTTATTCATCATTAGATTAGTTAGTCACCTATTCACCCCCCTCTAGGTGATTACAATTGCAAGTAGCGATCACGATTTTTCTACTAATTTTTTTCTTTCAGGTCAAAGCAGCAGCTTCTCTACGCAAAAGGGAACATTTGAGACATTAAGGCATCTCCTAAAAAGAGGTGTTTCAATATGTGGCTAAAAGTTTTTTCTTGAAACTTAGATCAACACGGATTATGTGACATGAATTATTTAGGTGGACTTGCTTATGTGGTATATGAACACGGATTATGTGGTATTTGGAAAGCATTCAAATTCTCCTTAAATTAGTTAAGTTTATGTTTTGTGTGTCTTTAATATATTTAGTATCTTTTGGAATTTTTTGTTGTATTTGTATTCTAGTATGTGTTTTATAAAGGCAATTCTCCTTCATTGAGTTCTAAGTTTGTGTCGTGTAATAGTTTTATAATTTAGTGATAAATCGGAGAAATCCATATGAATGAAAATAGAGAGATGGTTCATCACCATGAATGTAGGCTTTGTCAAACCACGTTAAATCCTTTTCTGCATGTTCTGTTTTCATTTCATTTTTTTTTATTTTATGATATCAGAGCACTGATGATCCCACTCATTTTAAACTCTTCTTCTTCCACGACAAGAGATCCATTCATCACATTAGAGCAACGATCAGCGGATTGAGCAGTACTTACGTCTTCAACTCATGTTGGGTTTGAACTATTATCTTCTTCAAAAGTTGTGGGTGATTACATCATATGGTATTAGTTTCTTCTCGTTATTTCCTCTTTATTAGCTATACAATGTTAAACCATTTTTTTTTTAGTGGATCCTAATATTTTGACTCAAAATATGTGTTTGCATGATTATGATTTCAATTCTTAATTGCTTAGTTGACTCAAGTATGACAATAATTTTCTAAACATAACGATTGTATTGGTCAACACTTTCATCAGCTTCATATTTTGTATAATTTATCTGCTTTAGTTTCTAAACTCAATTGATTCTTTAACTTGGGTTAAAATTTATGAATAATGGTCAATTCTCCCTCCCTCCATCCCTTTCTCTTATTTTCCTTTCTTGTCAAAGTAGAGTTTGAGGGAGTTTTATATTAGGTTTAGGATATTATGAGTTCTCCACATTTTGTACTTCTCATATTAATTATAATGGATTCTCCTCCTCCTTCGCCTCTGTGCGTAGGTTCAATATTTTCTTGGCTACACTGCAATTAATTTCGTGTTTTTCTTGGCCATTGTTGTAACAAGTGACTTTGGAAAAGCTAGAGATGTGGTGAGTGATTTAGGACTTTGGAAAAGCTAAACATTTCTCTCACACATAGATCTCGCAGTACTAAGCAAGTGTGCAGTCTCCTTTGTAGACCATTAGATACACTCGACAATAACTATTGTGATCGTCGGTTCAAATTTCATGCGGGGTGACATTTTTCATAAGAGACTATGCTCCAAATTTTCTCATCACAGTCGAGAGATCAGACTGTGGTGTGCAAAAAATTAATCTGGAGGTGATTGCAAGCTCTATGTCATATCTTTGTATAAATAATTAAAAAGAAAAAAGAAAAACCATGGAGGTCAATATCTTGTTGTGGTTGAGGTCCTGAGGAACATCAAAGCGTATAGACCTGGGCTCCTCTCAAGTTGCGAGTCCAGACTCCCAACGCATTGAATCTGAGCACTGCCAGGGACCACTGTCGCACACACGTGGGGGCTGTAATGGACAAACATAATAGCGACGGTGGGTGTTTTAAAAAGAAAATTTTGAAGGACCAAAATTTTCTTTTACCCCGTTACTCAAAAATGTACTCAGTTTTTGTGCCTCGCGTGAGCTGGCAAAAAATTCAAAGATTTTGCAGTTTTTTTTTAAAGAAAGGATAGAGAAGATTCGGCCGCGTACAGAACAGTTGGTGGCAGGATTATAGAACTTATAAAAGTTTCCAAAAAGTCCCCGGTTTATATCTCTTTTGTCCTTTAGCCCTTGTCATCTCGCTGGGCTTAATGGTTATCTTATCCACCGACTTGAGTTGATTAACAAGTGGAGTGCCATTTGCAAATAGTTTTTAGGGGGTTTAATGAGGTTAAAATACAGCCTTCAGCTGGGTAGGAATTGCAAAATTGCCACCTAATTTGGAGAACGGTCACCCGAAAAGGGATGAAGACACCTCACAAATTATTGCAAGTGTGTCATTATATTTTTGGACACAGTTTTCCTTGTGAAAAAGTCCAAAATATCCTTCTCTATTCTTTCTTTTCTGGCAAACGGCGGTGCTCCCTCCTCGCCACCCGCCCTCCTTCCCCGCTCCCCCGCCTCCCCAGTCGCACGCCCCGCCGTACCCAGTCCTCTTCCACCTCCCCTCCCTCCTCGCCTCCCGCCCTCACACCCTCTCCTCCAGCCAACCCATGCACCCCCCTTCGACCGAACAGAGAGTGTGACGTAGGGAGGAGACGGGGGAGGGGGAGGGGGCATGTGGCAGGGAAAGGAGGCGGGGACAGTGGGGCGGGCGGGGGAGGCAGTGTAACAGCCCCAGGTAATAAATCACCAAATTAATTTAAATCAAATTGTTCGAAATCTTTTCTACCATTGAAAATTTCGGTGGCACCTCCTCTTAAATTTTGGAATCCACATCAATACCGTAACTCAGATTTTGAGTAATACAACCTGCGTATCAATATATAAAATCTCACACAATATACAATATCATTTCGGCTTGACCTCGCTTAAATTCTAAATCCTTGCAAATCAACAATATGCATTTATCCAACGTCACTATCCACCAACACTGACCTTCATTATATACATGAACACATAACATGTCTCAAGCTAAAGTTCATATTAAGTGTCACACTACACATCCTTCATTACATATCAAGTCCAACTCAAAGTTCTAACATGTTCCTATACACAATTACATATAGCAGAGTCCCAAAATTTATACATATAAGCATGCAAGAAGAGATATGTCAAAAGAAATTATTTAAGTCTTCCACGAGAAATTATTCTTTCATATCAGATTAATCCCGACTTCAAGCGGGCCCTTACCTTTGTTTAAACTGAAATTTTTTAAAGGAATGAATTAAACTAAACAGCTCAGTGAATAAAGTTGTCAATCCAACGACTATTGTGTATTTGTGATTTCATAACAAAAATGCATGTGATGATCACTACTGTAATATGTTTTTGTTTTAATAATAAGAAAATCAAGAATTTCACAAATTTTTGCTAAAAAGTATCACACTATAATAGGTAAATCATTCCATTAAAGTCTGTCATAAAACCTCATTACCCTGTCTTCACACACCACTGGAATTTCCCATTGGACGAGCCCCCTCTCCTCCAATCACTTTTTATTTTCCTCTTTGTTTTCTTTTCCTTTTCCTTTTTCTCTTCTCCTCCTCCTCCTCTTCTTCTTCTTCTTTCTTCCTCTCTCCTCAGATCTGTCGCCACCATGGTACTGCCGCCTCCACCGTGGGACCATCACCGATCATCCCCCTTTCCTCCTTTTCTTTCTTTCTTTCTTCTTCTTCTTCTTCTTCTTCTTCTTCCTCCTCCTCCTTTTCTTCTTCTTTATTTTTTTCTTTCTTTCTTTCCCTCTTTCTCTCTCCTCTGGATCCTAGTCGTGGCGGTCAGAGTCGCCGCAAGCCACCTGGCCGGCTGTCGCATAAGCCAGTCCATCTCTCTTTTGGATCTCTCCTCTCTCTCCTAGATCTCTCTCTCCCTCCTTTGTCTTTCTCCCTCCCTCTTCCCTCTCTTTCTCTCTCTTCTTTCTTTCTCTCTCTCCTCCCTCAACCTCTCTCTCCCTTGCTTGGGAAGCGCCAACAGTCAGGGCGATCGTCGGACATCTCCTGGCCGGTCATGGCTGACCGTCTCTCTCCTCTCCCCCTTTCTCTTTCTAGCTTTCTCTTCTTTTTCTCTCTTGATCCCTCTCTCTATTTTTCTCTCCATAAAATACTCTCTTTCCCCTGGTGATGTTATGGGCGTTGCCCACGCGCATGTGCACGTGTTTTGGGATTTCGAGGTTTCACGGCATTTTCTGAGATTTAGGCGAGTGTTCTCGCATTTCTGGGTACCCCGCTTCGACGAGTATTTTTATTATAATTTTGAGATTTGTATTGTATTCCTGGGACTGTATGTTTGTATCATTGGAATTGTAGTGGACATGTGTAATTCTATCAGTGTTGTGGACATGTAACCGGTGTTGGGTATTGTATTGGTGTGAGTGTGTACACATATGTTATGGACATGTATTTGTATCGGTGTGACGAATATTGTAATAATGTAGTTCAATTCCTGTAATTATATATTGTTGTGATATATCTTCTATTATCATGTGTGGCCAACCTTTCGTGGTCGTTAGCCTCCGGGCTTAACCGCTCTGTGATTCTATATCAGCTTTTAGGCTAAACTCTCTGTGTTTCTAGCTTCACGGGAGTCTAGCTAAGCCGTGTGACTGTGTAATTAGCCTATTGGATACCTCATCAGGCACGACTTACTACGCTCTCGTTTTGCTCAAAACCTAGGGTTTCACTAGCTACGTCGTGTGGCTGCGAGCTGAGCTTAATTGTGTAACCTCGTCAGGCACTGTTTAGCTATCCAATTTTGCTCAGCCTCCGGGCTTACTCGCTTGTTGGTTCTCTTGGCTGCTAGTCATATATGCATGTGTGTTGTTTGGTACTAACATCTCCTGCAGGTACATACTCAGCCTTCGAGTTTAACCTCTCTGAGATTTATTAAAGTCCTCTGGACTTTCTAGCTACGCCTGGAATGGTAGCTTAGCGCTTTATCACTAAACACGCCTAGGCAAAATTCTGTCGAATTTTAGACTCACATCTTACGCCGAGTCATTCCTGAGTTTCACTGGCGCTTTGGTGATAAAACTATGTTCACTGATCTTGTCCCCAGCACTTCTTTGCTTTGCTTAGATGTTTACTTGCTTGCTTGCCCGCTTACCTGCTTGACAGTTCAACTATTATTCTTTTATTGATGGTTGCGAAGTGCTTGAAATCTTTACTGATACTATTTTTTAAAACTGTATTGTTTCCTGTATCCGTACCGATCTCTTGTATCAGTAGCATTTTCCCGTATTCGTACAGAACTCCTGTATTGGTATCGTTTTCTTGTATTCGTATTGATTCCTGTGTCAGTACTGTTTTCATGTATTGTGATATATGATAGTGATATCTACTGTGCTTATTACTTAACATGTTATTACTTGACACCTGACCCCTGCATGCTATCACCTAAAACCTGCTTGCTATCACTTATCACTTGCCATATGATATATTACTACTTGACTTGTGATTATCATATTTCAGGAATCCTGTTCTACTATCCTGTATTATATATGCATTGACCTGTATTTCTAGTACTTATGTACTCTTGTAGCTCCTAAACCTGTTATGCTCCTGCTATTCCTGTAATATGATAATTGCAATTAATAAACTATAAAAAGGCCAACTTACATTGGGTAAGGGGAAAACTGATGGATTTCAAGTGGTGAATATGTTTATAGTGGTATTAGATATGTTATGCAACTCAAATCTTTTGGATCTACCTGATGGCCTCCAGGTGTCCGAGGGAAGCGCTAGCTCTCTACCTCCTGTTACATTCCTAAATGGGCATAATATAAGACCCACTTCCTATAGGCCTTGTTGCTGGTTCCGTACACCAGCAACAGAATACCCTGGGTCGTGATCCCGGGCATGTACGGGACCCACTGTAAACTTAACCCATTTGTCTGATCATCATTTTTCAATAATAACCTCAGCTTACTCATATATGGATGTATGCGTGTTGGGACGCTAAGGCACATACCTAGATATATGAGTAGGACGAGTAATAACAATAATAAAGTGCTAACCATCATGGATGTATGTGTGTTGGGTCATGGTCCCGGGCATGTACGGGACCCACTGTAAACTTAATCCTTTGGTCTCATCATCAGTTTTCAATAACAACCTCAGCTTACTCATATATGGATGTATGTGTGTTGGGACGCTAAGGCACATACCTAGATATATGGGTAGCGAATAATAATAATAATAAAGTGCTAATCAATAACTCGTTGTGCGATTTGCAATTTGGGTTGTATATACTCAGATTATGGTAACATGGGCCATAAGGAATATAGATGAGGATTTTCTTGTTTGAATTATTCTTTCGACGTACTTGTCTTATGAAGCCATAATCTGAGTTGTACCGCTAGTTTTGCCATATTTTCTTTCATCACTTTTTAATTCGAATTTTCAGTTTTATTATGTTTATTATATTATATGTTTCTGGTTTTACCACATGTGTACTACTCCACTAATCTTCTGCTATTACTATATTGTACACAACCTATCTCTTGCCTGATATTTCTTTTGATAACTGTGCCTAATCTCTTGAATTGCTTATTCCTGATCTTATACGGATTCTTTAATTACCGTTTAATTACTGCTTCCTAATGATTCATACTGTTCTCTTTAGCTGTTATTGTGGACAGCTCAGAATGTACATACTCAGTCAATTGAGACATTAGGTATATGGTATATAGATGAGAGTTTTCTTGTTTGGATTATTCCTTTGACGTATCAATCTCATGAATCTGTCTACTGAGCCCGTACAACTGGTTTTGTCGCTTATGTACAACTTATCACTTGATGGCTCTTTCATGTTTGTGTGTGTATGCTCACGACACGTCTTTCAACGAATGTTTTTCATTCAAATTTATCGATACACGTGTGCTTGACCCTGCACGCCACTTGGCATTCACCACACCACTCGTTGGTAGTCCTGACTCCCCTGGACCTGCATGTTCAGATCCCAGAGCTTGGAGCTTGTGGATTCTTTCGGTTGCTGATTAGGTATGCGCAGATGAAGCGTGGATCATCGGCAGACCGTCTGCAACCCTATCCTGTCAGGCCCCCTACCCATCTCTCGAGTTTTCCTTTTGTACCTTATGTGCATCTTTTGTATTGTTCATATTTGTATATCTCTTTGTATTCTTACATTTACGCCTATTGATAATGTAATATTCTTATAATATTGTATCACATCCTGATACCTTTGTAATTGTACTCTTATGTTAGAATGTATAATATACCACGTACTTTTGTACTCTGATTCTTGCATGTACAGATGCTTGGCATATATGTGAGGGTATTTTCGATCTACGCATATACGTCACAGTAACGTCTCCGTATCTGCTAGATCTGGGTGTTACAATAGAAGTGCTCTTGATGGTCACTCCGACAGCCTTTATTGGGTCCTCACCCTTACGGCTAGGCCAACACGGAGGCTTTCCTGAAAGATGAAAGCGCTCCTGACGGTCACTCTGACTGCCTATATCGGTCCTCACCCTAACAGTTAGGCCTACGTAGAGTCTCTCCTGAAAAACGAAAGTGCTCCTGGTGGACACTCTGACAGCCTATATCATATCCTCACCCTAACAGCTACACCTACGCGGACTTCTCTCTTAAAAGACGGAAGCGCTTCTGACGGTCACTCTGACAGCATATATCGGGTGCTCTGCTATACCTACACAGAATTCTTTCTTGAAAGATGAAAGTGCACTTGACGGTCACTCTGACAGCTTATATTGGTCCTTATCCTGACGGCTAAGGCATACACGGAGGCTCTCCTAAAAGATGAAAGCGCTCCTGACGGTCACTCACACTGCCTATACTAGGTCTCACCCTGATGGCTAGCCCTACTTGGAGTTACTCTTGAATGATGAAAGCGCTCCTGATAGTCAATCGAATATCCTATATCAGGTCCTCACCCTGATGGATAGACCTATGCGGAGTCACTCCTGAATATGGAAGTGCTCCTGACGGTTGCTCAAAAGCCTATATCGGGCCTCACCTTGATGGCTCAGAGCTATCCGGAGTCACTCCTGAATAACGGAAGCGCTCCTAATAATTGCTCTTATAGCCTATAACAATTTCTTACCCTGACGGCTCAGACCTATACGGAGTCACTTATGAATGATGGAAGCGTTTCTAATGGTCGCTCGAACAGCCTATATCAAGTTCTCACCTTGATGGCTCAGACCTAAACAAAGTCTCTCCTGAAAGACGGAAGCGCTCCTTGCGGTCATTCTAACAGCTTATATCGGGTCCTCATCCTGACGGGCAGGCCTACTGGAGTCACTCTTGAATTTTGAAAGAACTTTTGATGGTCACTCTGACAGCCTATATCGGGTCATCACCTTGATGACTCAGACCTATATGGAGTCACTTTTGAATGATAAAAGCGCTTCTGATGGTCGCTCATACAGCCTATGTCGGGTCCTCACCCTGATGATTAGATCTACACATAGGATCTCCTGAATGATGAAAGCACTCCTAATGGTCACTTTGACAGCCTATATCGGGTCCTCACTCTAACAACTCGGACCTATATGGCGTCACCCCTGAATTACAAAAGCGCTCCTGATGGTTGCACTTACAGCCTATATCGAGTCTCACCCTGATGGCTCACACCCAATGATTGTAAATTGAAAGTGATAAGAATTACCGTCTAGCTTTGGGCTAACGGGCCGTGTCCACAAGGAGGAATGCGATGAAAGCTTTTCGGTGTTTTTGTTTAAAAAGCAAAGAATGGTGTTGTTTTTTTTTCTTTTTAGTCGAAAAGAGAATTGAGAGAAGGGAAGTGATCAAAAGAAAAATTGAAACTTAGAGAAGGCTTTGGAAAAGGTGATCTTTTAAAAATGTTGAAGACTGTTTGATGGTTTTTAATATAGAAAACAAATCTGGGCTCGCTATCTTACTACTCAACGATGTGTTCTTCTCCTGAAATTCTTAGTGTCTCAACTTAATCATAGGCAAAAACTTAAGTTTTAGTTTCGAAAGTCTTAAGTAAAGCAAATAAGATTGTTTGAAAAAGTTTAATTCTTTTTCTTAAGAAATCCTCATGAACTGAATATTAAATCATCAAGTTTCTTTCAAGTATCAAATAAAAGCAAGTTCAAGTGATTTCTTAAAGAAATAGAAGTTTAGAAATCCATACCCATTCTCATGTGCCTTCAAGAACACTTTCAAAGAAGAAAAACTTAGTTTAAGGCATGCATATGATCCCGTTGGATTTTTTACATCAAAACTATTCAAAACAAGAGAGTTCGAAGAGAGGGACAATAGTGAGCCCAGAAAACAAGTTTAGCTACTCATGAAAGATGTAAAATAAGACATGTAAATAAAATAAGACATACCCGTGAATTTGAGTAGAAGAAGAGAAAGCTTGATCCTTTATTGATGTCATTTTAATCTTCAGATTACAATCACTCTATTCCTCTCTCTCACTGGTATTTGAACTGAATTACAAATTAGAAAATAGAGATACAACTTCTCTATACTATCCAACAAAGAACCTAAATCCTAAAAACAAAGAGAAAAACTTAAACTAATTTCTGATCCCTTTTCCTCTGAAAAATACAGTATTTATAGGCGAAAACTGATTAGTCTCTAATTTTGCATCATTTTCATAACATTCTCATATTTATTTAATAATAAATTCTGCTAATAATACCTTTCTTTCTTGATTCTAGGTCCATGGTGTGCAATGAAGAAGAAGACCCTAAATCACCATTTAATTGGTGATTAAAGGCCAATTAAAGATAACCATTGACCTAGAGGAGCTGATTCGTCAAAATCAGGGGCTGCAAAACCAAAACCAGGCACAGAACCTGACAGGGGACAGACGGGACCGCGCGCGGCTCGAAGCGCCACGCGCGCGGCCCCAGTATGGCCTCGTTTCCGCGGCCGCACGGCCTCGGCCCCGGCCGCATTTTGGGCCAAGGCCTGTCCCCTGGCCCCCTCTTTCCTGGTGGCTATAAATACCCCCTGGGATTTCAGAGCAAGGATATATAGAGTTTAGGGTAGTTTTCATTCCATGTTGTAGTTTAGGATAGTTTAGTTTAGGTTAGTTCTTCTTCCTTTTTTTATCTTCAGATTACAATCACTCTATTCCTCTCTCTCACTGGTATTTGAACTGAATTACAAATTAGAAATAGAGATACAACTTCTCTATATTATCCAACAAAGAACATAAATCCTAAAAACAAAGAGAAAAACTTAAACTAATTTCTGATCCCTTTTCCTCTGAAAAATACAGTATTTATAGGCGAAAACCAAATGGGGGAGGGCATACGAAGATAATAGAAGTCAAACAGCCGCAGAAACGCGGCTTTGGCCGCGTTTTCGTGGCCATGGTATGGCCAAGTGGCCACACCTGGTGTGGCTGGTGATCTCCTTTGTTTGGCGATACACTTTTATCTCCTGTGGTTTTCCCGTTTCAGCTCCAGGATTTGACGAAACAGCCTTTGATCTTTGGCTTTAACCACTTGATTTGGGAAGATTCATTTTAACTGGTTTTTAACCTCTCTGATTTGCCATGATCTACCCTGATTCCTGATTTCAAATTAATTCTAAATTATATCAGAATTTGATGGGATTTTGAGCTTGTTTCTCATTCAAATCATTTAGCAATTAGCCTGCATTTTATAAAGAAAAATAGGACTTATTAATATGATTTATTTAGATAATAAACATGGTAATGTGACAATATATATGCAATATATGTGACCGATCACAGCCCCACACTTATCTTTTGCTCGGCCTCAAGTAAAACATCAAAACTAATCCTAATCAATTATCAGACCACTTTCGCAGGTCACTCGATTGCACTAAGCATGTGCAACAAGCCGTTAAATCTCTAGGTTACTCCTAGAGGATGAGTTTTGTCTCGTGAGGATTTTCAGTGGATTACACCCACAAAATCTATAAAGAAAGAGAAAAAATGTTAGTATTTTCGAAAAGCATTTTGAAAAGAGAAAATATTTGAAGTATATTTATAAGAGTTCAAGTAGTCTATAAGTTATAGGAATATCAAACTTTTCATTCTTAAACTTAGTCTCTATTCAAAAACATGTCATCAATCAAAGTAAAGAGTCAAATTGTATTTCTCATCTAGTTTATTACTTTACCCTGAATCATATGCACCTTCGTGACCGTGAAGTTTGACTAAGGGTTCTTTAATATTAACTCCTCTGCCTTATTTATATTTATTTTTAGTGGTATTTATTCCTCAATTCCATTAGGCTTTCTAATCTGCCCATGTAACGAGCATTTAGTTGGTGACACCCAAACTGGACAGTCTTAGGGCATCAGGTGAGAAATCACCCCTAAGGACTTAAACACTTGAGCAGACAAGGCCACGAAACCAAAGGTTTTTATTTATAAAATGTACTCCTTTTAGGCGTGAATACTTATGCTTCATGAGGCACAATTATCCAGCTTAATCAGAGGATTTATATATATATATATTAAACTTATATAATTATCTTTTGCATAAATACCAAGGCTTTTTTAGGCCAAAGTACCTAACTAATTAATAATTAGATTTGTTTATTTTCATATATAAACATATATATATATTTCTTTTTTTTTGGGTAAGGTATAAGTGTCTTTGTTTTTGAACCCTAAGTGTGTAAGGTGTGCGTATTTCTTCAACGTAAAGATTAAGACTATATTACTTTCATCCATTTTCTTCCTAACCCTGAAAATCAAACAAGTCATTTTATTTGACCAAGTATAAGAAATCCTAATTATGATTTTTCTATTCCTTAAAATTGACTTAATTTCTTACAGAAAAATAAATCAAAGTGTTGTTCTTACCTTTCAATTTTATATATATATATATATATTTTCTTTGTATTCTTCTTCTTTTTTTAGTTATATTAGTCATGTTAGAGCCCTCCCCCACACTTATCTCATGCATTGTCCCCAATGTATGAAATAAATGTATAGATGCATGAAATAAAATAGAAAAGAAGAAAGTTACCGATATACTGGGTCGAAAAGACCTATAGCCATTTCATTTACCGGTACCGATTCCAAGAAAGGTTAAGGCGTTGTGATCGGTCACATATATTGCATATATATTATCACATTACCATGTTTATTATCTAAATAAATCATATTAATAAGTCCTAATTTTCTTTGTAAAATGCAGGCCCATTGCTAAAGGATAAGAAAGAAAAACGAGCCCAAAAGCCCATCAAATTCTAATTTAATTCAGAATTAATTCAAAATCAAGAAATCAGGATAAATCATGGCAAATCAAAAAGGTTGAAAACTGGTTTAAATTAATCTTCTCAAATCAAGTGGTTAAAGCTAAAGATCAAAGGCTGTTTCGTCAAATCTTGGAGATGAAACGGGAAAACCAGCAGGAGATAAAGGGGAATCACCAAACAAGGGAGACCCACCAACTTGGGGTGGCCACCTGGCCACACCATGGCGGCGAAAACATGACCATAGTCGCATTTTCGCAGCTTGGTAGGGTTTGTTGGGGGAGCGTTTGCTCCCCTATCTTCGTACAACCTCCCATGTTTGGTTTTTTCCTATAAATACTGTATTTTTCAGAGAAAAAGGGACCGGAAATTAATTTAGGTTTTTCTCTTTGTTTTTAAGGTTTAGGCTCTTTGTTAGATAGTATAGAAGTTGTATCTCTGTTTTTTAATTTGCAGTTCAGTTCAAATACCAGTGAGAGAGAGGAATAGAGTGATTATAATCTAAAGATTGAAGTGACATCAATAAAAGAATCAAGCTTTCTCTTCTTCCACTCCAATTCACGGGTATGTCTTGCTTTATTTACATGTTTTATTTTTCATCTTCCATAAGTAGCTAAATTTATTTTCTGGGCTCACTATCGTCCCTCTCTTAGATCTCTCTTGTTTCGAATGGCTTGATGTAAAGACCCAATAGAATCATATGCATGCATAAACTAAGCCTTTCTTCTTTGAAAGTATTCTTGAAGGCACATGAGGATGGGTTTGGATTTTTAAACTTCTTCTTCTTTTAAAAAACATCACTTGAACTTATTTTTATTTCATACTTGAAAGACTTGATGATTTAATATTCAATTCAAGATGATTTCTTAAGAAAAAGAGTGAACTTTTCCAAACTATCTTATTTGCTTTGCTTTAAACTTTCTAAACTCAAGCATAAAATTTTTGCCTATGATCAAGTTGATGCACTAAGAATTTCAAGAGAAGAGCACATCGTTGAGTAGTGAGATAGTGAGCCCAAATTTGTTTCCTATATTAAAAACAACCAAACAATTTTCAACGCTTTTTAAAGATCACCTTTTCTAAAGCCTTCTCTAAGTTTTTCAATTTTTCTTTTAATCACTTCTCTTCTCTCCATTCTCTTTTCAACTAAAAAGGAAAAAAAAAGAAAAACACCAACTCCATTCTTTATTACTTAACAAAAACACCGAAAATCTTCATCGCATTCCTCCTCGTGGACACGACCCGTTAGCCCAAAACTACACGGTAATTTTTATCACTTTCATTTCACAATCAATTTTTGGCGCCGTTATCGGGGAGGGAATGATGTAATTGTTTTCTGACAAGTTTGGTGTCTTGTTTCAGGGACATCTAAATTCAGATTTAGAACTCAAGTTTTGCAGGAGAAGACTTGCTATTCTGTGCCCCTACTCTCGAAAGTAGGAAAAAGAATTTCAAGAAATTGCAGTGCAAGTTTGAAAATTTGTGGACTACTAAAAAACTCTTTTTACATGACATATTGCTTGCAAAAATAAAGTTTTTGTGTGTTATTATCCTTACTATATCTGATATTCACAATCCCTATTTTTAATCCAACAGTAATCTGAGTGATTGTTAATTGCTTAAAAAACGTTTAGACTTGCATTCTAGGCATTTGTCTAATTACGTTTATTTTACAATTATTGTTGAAGATAGCTGGAGACAAGGTACGTATGTATAGCATATAGTTTAGAAAACATTCTTAGGTAATATTTGCTTTTGAATATTACTTTTCTATATCTTACACACACTGCATAATCAATTCTAAGGGCAAAACCCAAATCAAGATAAGGTGGGAAAGTCATTACCCTTCCTTAGCCCACAAACCATCTCCAAGTAAGCACAACCTAAACCTAAGTAAAATCTAATAGACGTTGGCTTTAGGGATATCTCGAACTCACTAGGAGATTATCCTAAGGGGGAAGGTGTTAGAATTTGACTCTTACCAAATCAGTGTCTAGGAAAGGGATTGAGGGGTGAAACCCCGAAGGCAGGCTGGTGGTTTGGCTTAATTAGGTCCGTTACTTTTGCGCGGATACCTCCCACCAATCTTGCCCTGACCTGGCTGATTAGCTTGTGGTCAAAGTCTGCATTATACCTCCTGTGGACAATCAACCATTTAGGAGTTGTCTAGATCAAGGTTACCTTAGACTAGGCTTGATTGTTTTCTCTTGTTGACTACTGGTAAACTTGTTTGTGATTGTGTTTGTGTATGCAAGTGTGGTCAAGAGACCCTAATTCATCTAGGTTAAGTAGAAACACATCACTACCCAAGTTCGAATCAAGACCAGATTCGGTTATGGCTCAATTGACATCTTTGCAGGATAGGTTCTATCCCATTAGAACCTCACTTCCATCCTGCATCCAACTTCCATCGGTTGGTGAACCCAACTTTGAGCTTAAGCCGCAGTTCATCAACTCACTCCCTAAGTTTCATGACTTAGAGTCCGACGATGCTTATTTCTTCATAAGAGAATTTTAGGAAGTATGCTTAATGATGAAAATCTCACACCTTGCAGATGATGCTATTAGGTTAAGATTTGTCCCTTTCGCTCTTTAGGACTTAGCCAAGAAATGGCTCTATAGCTTAGCGGCCTGCTCTATCACATCGTGGGATGGTTACATCAAGGTCTTCTTGGAGAAATTCTATCCAATTCATAAGACCGCTCTCGTTAGGAAAAACATCATGCAGTTCATATCTAATTCATAAGACCGCTCTCGTTAGGAAAAACATCATGCAGTTCAAGTAAGAACCTAGTGAACCGTTTTGGAGGTACTTTGAACGCTTCAAAGACCTTCTTGTCCAATGTCTTCATCATGGAATAGAGAAATGACAACAATACCAAATTCTTTATGACGGTTTAGACTACTCAACCAAGACCCTCTTAGAAAGCATGTGCCAAGGGGATTCTTGCAGAAGGATGAGAATAAAGGATGGGATTTATATGAGAATCTAGCTGAAAAGACCATCCAATGAGAACCAACTAGTGAAAGCTCTAGGAATTCAAACTCCATCTCTTCAAAAGGAGGTCTCCATTCAATTGAATCATCCATAGCTAACGAGGTAAAGTTAGCTAACCTAGCGAGAAGACTGAAAGTTTTAGAAACTAAGGAACCAAATCCAGTCAATCAAGTCAGCCCAAACCAAATTCTAACTCCGGGCTGTACTTATTGTCAAGCCATGATCATGTGTTTGAGGAGTGTCCTGTGTTTCAAGCTCAACAACACTTTTCAGAACCGATGAATGAGGTCTTTTCAAGGCCGAACAATGATCCTTACGCACTAACATACAATCCTGGCTGGAGAAATCACCCAAATTTCTCATGGAGCAAACACAACAATGACCACCCACGGTCGAACCATGCAAGCCACTTCCATCATTCCAATAATTCTTCCAATCATCAATCCCACTTTCCAAATTACCCTCACAATTCTCCAACAATATTTCAAATTATTAACAAAACTTTCCCAACTAAGCTCCGCCATCTTCCTTCCAGAATTCTCAACTTGAAAGAAGAATGACTGATTTTGAGAGAAATATGAAAAGTTACATGAAGAACCAAGATTCTCTGATGCAAATAATACAGAGGCTAGAGGGTCAAATGAGCCAATTAGTCAATCCACAGAATGAGAGGCAAAAAGGTACCTTGCCAAGTCAACCAATTATGAAACCTAGGAAGTCTCAACAAGCTTATTTGGCTAAGGATCAATCATTGAATCAATGTAATGTTGTTCATACATTGAGGTCGGAAAAGAAAGTTGATAATCAAGTGTCAACACCATCCAATCCCAGTCAGCACAATCATACTCAAGCATCCACCTCATCTAATCTCAATCCTTTCAAATCTGACGAATCTGAAACAGATAAGTCAACCAGTCAGGAGTACAAGCCTATAGTACCATTTCTTAGTAGGCTAAAGAACAACAAACAGAATTCACATATGGATAAAATAATTGAGATCTTCAACCAAGTGAAGATAAATATGCCACTCTTTGATGCCATCCAACAAGTCCCATCTTATGCAAAATTTCTTAAGGACATGTGCACCAAGAAGAGAAAGACTAATGTATCCAATAAAGTCTTCTTAGCCACTAACATTAGTTAGCTACTGTCGGCTCTGATCCCTGTCAAGTACAAGGATCTGGGTTGTCCCATCATTGCCTGCACTATAAGACAAGCCGAGATTAGTCACGCACTTCTTAACTTGGGAACGAGTATCAACCTACTTTCATTCTCAGTTTATCAACAACTCGGGTTGGGCGATCTTAGTCCAACTCGAGTCACAATCCAACTGGCTGACCGTTCTGTGAAAGTTCCAAAGGAAAAAATTAATGATGTCCTTATCCGGGTTGGAGAGTTTATCTACCCAGTTGATTTCATAGTTCTTGAGACACAACCTGTATCCAATCTTAGGACTCAAACTCCTGTTATCCTAGGGCGCCTATTCCTTACTACTGCCAATGCTATTATTAATTGTACGAATGGGTCTATGAGATTAACCTTTGGGGATATGACTAAAGAAGTCAATATCTTCAACCTAGAAAAATAACCTCATAAGATAAGAGACCAAACATTTGAGGTAAACTTTGTTGAAAATAATTTTGATGAAGAAAGTGAAGGCATAGAGAATGAGTATCTGTTTCTTGATGAATTATTTAAGAATGAATGCGATTATCTTAATGATAAGACATATGTCAGAGATCCTAATTTTAGAGTCCTCTTTAAAAAAAGAAAATTTGATTTGAATATCTTCACTTTCGCTGAGCCAATTAATGTTATATCGCATGAGAATATAATTCAAGAACCTCCAATTGACCTACTGTTTGAAAACCTCTTCGAAGAAGAACATATGTGTTTGGATGAACCGACTAGGGATATTTTGGTTAAATGCACACCTCTAGGAAAAAGTTTTGCCCCAAGTTTTGAGGAGATGTGTGGAACTGAGTTAGAATTTTAGGCATTCATAGTGAGGAAGTTCCAACTGAGAAGTGTGATGGTGATCAATTTTTGAATAATGAATGTAGAAATATGAGGAAGAAAAACCTAAAGAAGGTGAGACAGGGAAGTAAGAGAGCTAAAATGACAAAAAATTGACCTCCCACTATGCCCTATAGAGAGGACCCATTGGAATGATGGGAAGAGAGCTAGAGGGATGAGACCGAAAAAGATTTAGGTGTGGGAGAAACATGATGTTGTACATATTTTTGTAAAATATATGCACCTCTTTTATATTCCATTTCATGCATCTATACATTTCTTTCATACATTGGGGACAATGCATGAGATAAGTGTGGAGGAGGGCTCTAACATGACTAACATGACTAATATAACTAATATATATGTATGTATATATATATATATATATATATATATATATATATATATATATATATATATATATATATATATATATATATATATATAACTTTTTGAAAGGTAAGAACAATATTTTGATGTATTTTTTTGTAAGAAATTAAGTCAATTTTAAGGAATAAAAAAATCATAAGTAGGATTTTTTATACTTGATCAAAATAAGATGACTTGTTTGATTTTCAGGGTTAGGAAGGGCTCTAACATGATTAACATGACTAATATAACTAATATAACTAATATATATATATATATATATATATATATATATATATATATATATATATATATATATATATATATATATATATATATATAACTTTTCGAAAGATAAGAACAATATTTTGATGTATTTTTTTTGTAAGAAATTAAGTCAATTTTAAGGAATAGGAAAATCATAAGTAGGATTTCTTATACTTGATCAAAATAAGATGACTTGTTTGATTTTCAGGGTTAGGAAGAAAATTGATGAAAGTAATGTAGTCTTGATCTTTATCTTAAAGAAATATGCACACCTTACACACTTAGGATTCAAAAACAAAGACTCTTATGCCTTATAATATATATATATATATATATAATATATATATATATATATATATATATATATATATATATATATATATATATATATATATATATATATATCTATGAAAATAAACAAATCTAATTATTGATCAGCTAGGTGCTTTGGCCTAAGAAAGCCTTGGTATTTATACAAAAGATAATTAGAATTGTTTGAAATATATATATATATAAATCCTCTGATTAAGCTGGGTATTTGTGCCTCATGAAGTATAAGTATTCACGGCTAAAAGGGGTACAATTTATAAATAAAACCCTTGATTTTGTGGCCTTATCTGCTTGAGTGTTTAAGTCCTTAGGAGTGTTTTCTCATCTGGTGCCCTAAGACTGTCCGGTTTGGGTGTCACCGACTAAAGGCTCGTTACATAGGCAGATTAGAAAGCCTAATAGAATTGAGGAATAAATACCACCAAAAATAAATATAAATAAGGAATAGGAGTTAATGTTAAAGAACCCTTAGTCAAACTTCACGGTCACGATGGTGCATACGACTCAGGGTAAAGTAATAGACTAGATGAGAAATACAATTTGACTCCTTACTTTAATTGATGACATGTTTTTGAATAGAGACTAAGTTTAGGAATGAAAAGTTTGATATTCCTATAACTTATAAATTACTTGAACTCTTACAAATATACTTCAAATATTTTTTCTTTTCAAAATGCTTTTCAAAAATACTAACATTTTTTTCTCTTTCTTTATGAATTTTGTGGGTGTAATCCACTAAAAATCCTCACGAGATAAAACTCGTCCTCTAGGAGTAACCTAGAGGTTTAACGGCTTATTGCACATGCTCAGTGCAATCGAGTGACCTGCAAAGTAGTCTAATAATTGATTAGGATTAGTTTTGATGTTTTGCTCGAGGGCGAGCAAAAAATAAGTATGGGGGTGTGACCGGTCACATATATTGCACATATATTATCACATTACCATGTTTATTATCTAAATAAATCATATTAATAAGTCATATTTTTCTTTATAAAATGCAGGCCCATTGCTAAAAGATAAGAAAGAGATACGAGCCCAAAAGCCCATCAAATTTTGATTTAATTCAGAATTAATTCGAAATCAGGAAATCAGGGCAGATTATGACAAATCAAAGAGATTAAAAACCGATTAAAATGAATCTTCCCAAATCAAGTGGTTAAAACTAAATATCAAAGGCTGTTTCGTCAAATCCTGGAGCTGAAACGGGAAAACCAGCAGGAGATAAAGGGGAATCATCAAACAAGTGAGACCCACCAACTGGTGTGGCCACCTGGCCACACCATGGCCGTAAAAATGCGGCCATAGCCCCGTTTTCGCGGCTTGGTAGGGTTTGTTGGGGGAGCGTTTGCTCCCTATCTTCGTACGACCTCCCTGTTTGGTTTTTTACCTATAAATACTGTATTTTTCAAAGAAAAAGGGACTGGAAATTAGTTTAAGTTTTCTCTTTGTTTTTAAGATTTAGGCTCTTTATTAGATAGTATAGAAGTTGTATTTCTATTTTCTAATTTGTAGTTCAGTTCAAATACCAGTGAGAGAGAGGAATAGAGTGATTGTAATCTGAAGATTGAAGTGACATCAATAAAAGGATCAAGCTTTTTTCTTCCACTCCAATTCACGGGTATGTCTTACTTTATTCACATGTCTTATTTTTCATCTTCCATAAGTAGCTAAATTTGTTTTCTGGGCTCACTATCGTCCCTCTCTTCAATCCCTCTAGTTTTCGAATGGCTTTGATATAAAGACCCAATGGAATCATATGCATGCCTAAACTAAGCCTTTCTTCTTTGAAAGTGTTCTTGAAGGCACATGAGTATGGGTTTGGATTTCTAAACTTCTTCTTTTAAAAACATCACTTGAACTTGTTTTTATTTCATACTTGAAAGACTTGATGATTTAACATTCAATTCAAGATGATTTCTTAAGAAAAAGAGAACTTTTCCAAACTATCTTATTTGCTTTGCTTTAAACTTTCTAAACTCAAGCTTATAATTTTGCCTATAATCAAGTTGAGGCATTAAAAATTTCAAGAGAAGAACACATCGTTGAGTAGTGAGATAGTGAGCCCAGATTTGTTTCCTATATTAAAAATAACCAAACAATTTTCAACGCTTTTTAAAGATCACTTTTTCAAAAGCCTTCTCTAAGTTTTTCAATTTTTCTTTAATCACTTCTCTTCTCTCCGTTCTCTTTTCAACTAAAAAGAAAAAAAAGAAAAACACCACTCCATTCTTTGTTACTTAACAAAAACACCGAAAAGTTTCTATCGCATTCCTCCTCGTGGACACGACCCGTTAACCCAAAACTACACGGTAATTCTTATCACTTCCATTTCACAATCACGTTGACCATTTACCTTAAAGTCATTTTCATTCTTGGTGTCACTAATCTCTATAGCACCGTGTAAAAACACGATTTTTACAACGAATGGCCCAGTCCATCTTGATTTTAATTTTCCTGAAAAAAGATGAAGCCTAAAATTATAGAGTAAGACTTTTTGTCTAGGGACACAGGTTTTTCTTATGATGTGTTATCATGAAAAATCTTAACTCTATCTTTAGTGATCTTAGCATTTTCATAAGCCTCATTTCTCAACTCCTCTAATTCGGATATTTGTAATTTTTGAAGGTCACCGACCTTAGTCAAGTCGAAATTTAGCTGCTTGATAGCCCATAAGGCCCAGTGCTCTAACTCAACGGGTAGGTGGCAAGCCTTCCTAAAGACTAATCTATAAGGAGACATCCCTAGAATCGTCTTGAAAGCGGTCCCATAGGTCCATAGGGTATCTACAAGTTTGATGGACCAATCTTTCCGGTTTTGATTCACAGTTTTCTCCAAAATAAGTTTAATTTATCTATTGAAAACCTCAACCTGCACACTTGTCTGAGGATGATAAGGTGTGGATAATTTGTGAGTTATGACGTACTTTCGCATAAGAGCTTCAAAGGATCTATTGCAAAAGTTAGTACCATTATCACTGATGATAACACGAGGGGTTCCAAAGCGTAAGAAAATGTTCTCTTTCAAAAACTTTATGACAACTTTGTTATAATTAGTTTTACTTGGAATGGCTTCTACCCACTTAGACACATAGTCCACAGCAACTAATATGTATTGGTTTCCAAATGAATTGAAAATTGACCCATAAAGTCAATGTCCCAAACATCAAAGAGTTCTATTTTTAGAATTGGGTTGAGGGGCATCATATCTCGTTTTGAGATCCTTCCTACAATCTGGCATCTAAGGTACGTCTTGCAAAAGTCATAAGCATCTTTGAATAAAGTGGGCCAATAGAACCCACTTTGTAGCACCTTTTCAGCAGTCTTGCGGGGACTAAAGTGTCCACCGCATGCAAGTCCATGACAGAAGGATAAAACACTCTTAACCTCTTCATCGGGAATGCATCTCCTAATAATTTGGTCAAAACAGTACCTAAAAATATACGGTTCCTCCCAAAAGAAATATCAGACTTGAGATAAGAACCAGTATATATCATTTTAGACCAATAAGATGGAGTTTGATTTGTGACTAAGTAATTCACTATATCAACAAACCAAGATTTTTCAAAGATAGTCAGCAACAATATTTTTTTACTTGGAGAATTTTCATCAGGAAAATCCTCATTTATGGGCAATTCGTTACTTGGAGAATTTGGGATTCGCGAGAGATGGTCAGCAACAATATTTTTTACGCCTTCCTTGTCTCGAATCTCGAGATCAAATTCTTGAAGAAGGAGGATCCAATGAATGAGTCGGGCCTTGGCATTCTTCTTCATCATGAGGTATCTAAGCACAGAATGATCGGTGAAAATTGTGGCTTTGGAGCCTAGTAGGTAGGGACGAAATTTCTCTAAGGCAAACACTACTGCCAAGAATTCCTTCTCAGTAGTAGTGTAGTTCAATTGAGTATCATTGAGAGTCCTACTAGAGTAGTAAATCACGTGCTGCTTGTTATCAATGCGCTGTCCTAGGACAACGTCTATGGCAAAATCAGAAGCGTCGCACATGATTTCGAACGGCTTAGACCAATCCGATGTAGATATGATTGGTACAGAAATAAGTTCTCTCTTAAGTTTCTCCCAAGAATTCATATATTCAGCATCGAAAGTGAATGACACATCCTTATCTAACAGATTAGTTAAGGGTCTAACAATCTTCCTAAATTCCTTAATAAATCTTCGGTAAAAACTGGTATGTTCTAAGAAGGATCGAATACCCTACACGCATTTGGGCATGGGAAGCTTAGCAATAACCTCAATCTTGGCTCTATCCACTTCAATTCCTTTCTTGGAGATTTCATGACCCAAGACAATTCCATGTCTTATCATGAAGTGGCATTTCTCACAGTTCAGTGTCAAATTTTTCTCAGCACAACGTTGGAGGACAAGTTCTAAATGGTGAAGACATTGAGTGAACGAATCTCCGTAGAAGGAGAAATCATCCATGAAGATTTCTAAGAATCGTTCTACCATATCAAAAAATAGACTCAACATGCAACGTTGAAACGTTGCTGGGACATTACACAAGCCGAAAGACATTCGACGATAAGCAAATGTCCCAAATGAACATGTGAACGTAGTCTTTTCTTGGTCCTCAAAAGTAATAGCAATCTGATTATATCCCAGTAATCGTCCAAGAAACAGTAATACTTGTGGCCCGCTAAACGTTCAAGCATTTGATCAATGAAGGAAAGTGAAAAATGGTCCTTACGAGTTGCAGCATTAAGCTTTCTATAGTCAATGCAAACTCGAATCTCTATGGGAAGTCAAGTTTGGACCAACTCTTTGTTCTCATTTTCCACTACAATAAAATCGGATTTCTTTGGAACCGCGTGGATAGGACTAACCCATTAACTATCAGAAATGGGACAGATTATCCCATTGTCTAAGAGTTTCACAATTTTAGTATGGATAGCCTCTTGCATTATTGGGTTTAACCTACGTTGCGGGTCTCTTTTAGGTGTTGCATCTTCATTGAGATGAATGCGATGTTAAACTATGGTTGGACTCAATCCCTTTATATCAGTTATAGTCCAACCAATGACTTCCTATATTTTCTCAGAATTGCTTTAAGATCTTCTTCTTACCCGTCATTTAAATGAGAGGTAATAATGACAGGAAAGGTCTCTTTTTCGTCTAGATAGACGTACTTGAGATGCGCATGGAAGGTTTCAATTCTGAGGAAGAGGAAGGCTCAGTGAAAGAATGAGTCAAATTTGTTGGCTCCATATTTGGTGAAATAGGGTTCGAGGCTCAATTCACAGCAGACTCAATAACCTGATCAAGATTAAAGGTCAGACTCTAACCTAAAGTCACACTCAGTTTCTAGTTCCAATTCTTTCCTGTGTTCACTTGTTAAGGTCTCAATGAGGTTGACTTCAAATATTTGATCCTCAACATCACGGGGTTAATTTCCTAGGTTGAAGACATTGACTTCTCTAGTCATGTCCCCAAAGGTTAACCTCATGGACCCATTCCTACAATTGATGATGGCATTGACATTAGCAAGGAATGGTCGCCCTAGGATAACAGGAGTTTGAGCCCTAGGATTGGATACAGGTTGTGTCTCTAGAACTATGAAATCAACGGAATAAATAAACTCCCTGACCCGGATAAGGTCATCATTAATTTCTCCCTTTGAAACTTTCACTGAACGGTCAGCTAGTTGGTTAATGACTCGAGTTGGACTAAGATCGCCCAACCCGAGTTGTTGATAAACTGAGAATCGGAGCAAATTAATACTTGCCCCCAAGTCAAGAAATGCACGACTAATCTCAGCTTGTCCTATGGTGCAGACTAGGGTAGGACAACCTGGATCCTTATACTTGACAGGGATCGGACCAGACAGTAGCTCACTAATGTTAGTGGCTACGAAGACTTTTTTAGGTACATTAGTCTTTCTCTTCTTGGTGCACATGTTCTTAAGAAACTTAGCATAGGATGGGACTTATTGGATGACATCAAGAAGTGGCACATTTTGTAAATCACCTAGAGGGGGGGTGAATAGGTGATGGCTAATCTAATGGTCACTAAATGCGAAATTAAAAACTATTATGATGCAAACTAAAATTCTTACACTAAACACCACGTATAACACAAGAGTGTAGCCGAATTCCCCGTGAAGGGCTCTGGACTAACTCCTCAAGATTCCTCTAGATAAGAGTTGAGGTGCCGCGTTGGCTCTCTTGGTTAAATACAAGTGTTAGAAAACAATCCCACGCATATACAAAATGAGCACAAATGAATATCAAGCATGTAAAGATGAACACAATAAAAGCATGAAAGATATAAACAAGTAAGGGAGAGAGAGAAAGAGCAATCGCAAACACAAGGGATTTGTTTCGAGGTTCGAGCACACTTGCTCTACATCCCTGCCTTCAACACCTTGAAGGATTTCCACTATAAACCGATGCCACCGGATCACTCGGTGTCGCAACACCTACAAGCTCTCGGACTCCCTAGTCCGTACACACCGCAAGCCCACAAGCTCGCCGAGGCCGCACCTCAAACACGGAGTTCACACACGAACTCGAAACACCGCGAACCCGCAAGTCCGCCTCCTCAAAGTACAAGAAAGAACTCTTGGTGATCTAAACACTTTGATCACCAATAAACACTCTCACAAAAACACTCCTATAGAATGAATATGTCAATGGGTTGCTCAAGTGTTTGTGAGAAAAATAAGGATGGAAGTGGTGGAGGAAAACTCAAAGAAATCACTTTGAAAACACTCTTGATAAACTCCCCTTTTGATTGGAAGTATTAGCTCTAAATTTAGTGGAGAAAATTCTTTTAATGAAGTAGGAAAAACTAGCTCAAAACCCACTAAAAAATCTTCTATGAAATAGCACCCAAACCCCCAAATTTATAGGGCTAGAAAAACTAGCCGTTGGGATCCAGGTGGCCTGACGGTCGACCGCCCAGTCGACCGCCAACGGTCATTTTTCTGACCGTTGGGGCAGCGGTCGACCGCTCGGTCGACCGAACCTCTGGAACAGAGAGCAGATCTCTCTGCCGGTCGACCGGGGCATTTCCAGAGAGCAAAGCTCTCTGGACGGTCGACCGGGTCAGTCGACCGGCCCTCCAGCCAGATACTGGCGTGCACGCTGTGCACGTCGGTCGACCGAGTCGGTCGACCGACTTCAAGCTGCGGTCGACCGTCCAGGTCGATCGGCTGAAGCCAGGTCAGGGATTTTAAGGAAAGAAAACTTGGTCATTTTGGCTCAAATAAAATCCCATAAAATCACGAAAAATCTACAAAAATAGTTTTAACATTATACTTTGAATTTGAACATGCTTGCACAAAATCAAGACATGTTACAAACAATTTGAACTATTTTTGTAACTTGAAAATTTTGGCTAAAAACGAAAACTTTATTTTTCCAAAATTGGTTTTTTCCAAAACTTCTCCAAATATAAAAATAAGATATTTTAAACTCTTTTGAAGCATAGAGTGTATGGATATGATCCACTACATAAACATGGTGAAATATCTATGTTTTGGGCATTAAGCTCTAAATACGATTTTTATAGTCTTTAACCAAAACCGTATATACTTTGAATTCCAAAAACCAAACAGGTATTTTTCAAAAGAAAACTCTTTTATGAAAAACTCATATGTAAATCAAGAGTGTGTGTGTATAATATACTTGAGCAATCCACCAACTATTCTATCCTTTACATTTTAATCTAAAACAAAATCTTATAAAACAAACCTAGACACAAGTCTTCTTGAAGTCTTCACTTGAAGTCTTCTCATCTTCTTGACTTGGTCCAAACTCGATCCAAAGAGCTAGACTCCTCTTGAGTACTTGATGTGGTCTTGATGCACAAGCTCTTGAATCAAACCGTGCTAGCTCCAAAAACTCGACTTTAAATCCTTTGTTGAAGCTACACACCTACTAAGATCTTGATCATAAATCTAAAATTAAATAAACACAAGATCATTAGTACTATAACTATATGAGTTGATCATCATCAAAACTAGAGTGATGGGCCTTTGGGCCAACACATTTATCTTCACCTGATTGAATATCTCAATTATCTTATCCATGTGTGGATATTGCTTGTTATTTTTCAGCCTATTAGGAAATGGTACTATAGGCTGGTGCACCTGACTGGTTGACTTATCTGCTTTAGATTCATCAGATTTGGAAGGATTGGGATTAGATGAAGTGGATGCTTGATTGTGGTTGTGCTGAATAGGACTAGATGGTGTTGACACATGATTATCATCTTTCTTTCCTGACCTCATTGTATGAACAATATTACATTGATTCAATGATTGATTCTTAACCAAATAAGCTTGTTAAGAATTCTTAGGATTCAATACTGGCTGACTAGACAAGGTACCCTTTTGTCTCTCATTCTGTGGATTAGCTAATTGGCTCACTTGAACATCTAGCCTCTGTATAGTTTGCATAAGGGAATCCTAATTCTTCATGTACCTTTTCATGTTTCTCTCAAAGTCAGTCATTCTCCTTTCAAGCTGGGGATTCTGGAAGGACGGTTGTGGAGCTTGGTTGGGAAAGTTTTGTTGATAGTTTGAAATTTTGAGAATTATGATGGTAATTTGAAAAGTTGGGTTGATGATTAGAAGAATTATTGGAATGATGGAAGTAACTTGCACGATTTGACCGTGAGTGGTCATTATTGTTTTGGCTCCATAAGAAATTCGGGTAATTTCTCCAGTCAGGATTGTACGTTAGTGCGTAAGGATTATTGTTCGGCCTTGAAAAGGCTGCATTCATTGGTTCTGAAAAATGTTGTTGAGTTTGAAACACAGAACACTCCTCAAACACATGATTCATGGCTGGATAATAAGTACAGCTCAGAGTTTAAAATTAGTTTGGGCTGACCTGATTGACTGGACTTGGTTCCTTAGTTTCTAAATCTTCCAGTCTTCTCGCTAGGTTAGCTAATTTAGCCTCGTTAGCTATCGATGATTCAATCGAATGAAGAACTCCTTTTGAAGAGATGAGGTTTGAATTCCTCGAGATTTCACTAGTAGGTTCCCATTGGATGGTCTTTTCAGCTAGATTCTCATATAAATCCTATCCTTCATTTTCATCCTTCTGTAAGAATCCCCTTGGCACATGCTTTCTAAGAGGGTCTTGGTTGAGTAGTCTAAACCATCATAAAATTTTGACATTATCGCCATTTCTCTATCCATGATGAGGACATTGGACAAAGAGGTCTTTAAAGCTGTCAAAGTACCTCCAAAATGATTCACTAGGTGCTTGAATTGCATGATGTTCTTCCTAATGAGAGCGGTCTTATGAATTGGATAGAATTTCTTCAAGAAGACCTTGATGAAACCATACTAGGATGTGATAAAGTTGTCCGCTAGGCTATAAAGCCATTTCTTGACTAGGTCCTTAAGAGCGAATGGGACGAATCTCAACCTAATAGCATCATCTATAAGGTATGAGATTTTCATCATTAAGCATACTTCCTCAAACTCTCTTATGAAGAAATAAGTATCTTCGGACTCTAAGCCATGAAACTTGGGGAGTGTGCTGATGAACTGAGATTTGAGCTCAAAATTGTGTTCACCAACCGATGGAAGTTGGATGCAAGATGGAAGTGAGATTCTAATGGGATAAAACCTATCCTGCAAAGATGTCGGTTGAGCCATAACTGAATCTGGTCTTGGTTCGAACTTGGGTGGTGAAGTTTTTCTAGTCAACCTAGATGAATTAGGGTCTCTTGACCATACTTACATACACAAACACAATCACAAACAAGTTCACCAATAGTCAATAAGAGAAAACAACCAAGCCTAATCTAAGGTAACCTTGATCTAGACAACTCCTAACTGGTTGATTGTCCACAGGAGATATAATGCAGACTTTGACTACAAACTAATCAGTCATGTCAGGGTAAGATTGGTGGGAGGTATCCGCGCAAAAGCGACAGGCCTAATTAAGCTAAACCACCAGCCTTCGGGGTTTTGCCCTTCAATCCCTTTCCTAGACACTGATTTGGCAGGAGTCAAATTCTAACACCTTCCCCCTTAGGATAATCTCCTAATGAGTTCGAGATGTTCTTAAGGCCAACGTTTATTAGATTTTAAATTAGGCTTAGGTTGTGCGTGCTTGGAGATAATTTGTGGGCTAAGAAAAGTAATGACTTCCCCACCTTATCTTGATTTGGGTTTTTGCCCCTAAAATTGATTGTGCAGAGTGTGCAAGAAATAAAAAAGTAACATTCACAAGCAAATATCACCAAAGAATATTTCCTAAAGTATATGCTATGCGTACATACCTTATCTCTAGCTATCTTCAACAGTAATTGTAAAAGAAATGTAATTAGACAAATGCCTAGAATGCAAGTCTAAACATTTTTTAAGCAATTAACAATCACTCAGATTACTATTGGATTAAAAGTAAGGAGTGTGAATATCAGATATAACAAAAATAATACACAAAAACTGTATTTTTACAAAGTGATATGTCCTGCAAAAAAGAGTTTTTTAGTAGTCCACAAATTTTCAAACTTGCGCTGCAATTTCTTGAAATTCTATTTTCTACTTTCGAGAGTAGGGGCACAGAATAGTAAGTCTTCTCCTGCAAAGCTTGAGTGCTAAATCTGAATCTTGACGTTCCTGAAATAAGACACCAAACTTGTTAGGAAATAATTACACCGTTCCTTTCTCGGCAATGGCGCCAAAAATTGATTGTAAATTGAAAGTGATAAGAATTACCATCTAGTTTTGGGCTAACGGGTTGTGTTCACGAGGAGAAATGCGATGAAATCTTTTTGGTGTTTTTGTTTAAAAAGCAAAGAATAGTGTTGTATATCTCTTTTAAGTTGAAAAGAGAATTGAGAGAAGGGAAGTGATTAAAAGAAAAATTGAAACTTATACAAAATTTTGAAAAAGGTGATCTTTTAAAAATGTTGAAGAATGTTTGGTGGTTTTTGATATAGAAAGAAATCTGTGCTCACTATCTTACTACTCAACGATGTGTTCTTCTTTTGAAATTCTTAGTGCCTCAACTTGATTATAGGTAAAAACTTAAGATTTAGTTTCAAAAGTCTTAATCAAATCAAATAAGATTGTTCGAAAAAGTTTAATTCTTTTTCTTAAGAAATCATCTTGAACTGAATGTTAAATCATCAAGTTTCTTTCAAGTAGGAAATAAAAGCAAGTTCAAGTGATTTTTTAAAGAAATAGAAGTTTAGAAATTCAAACCCATCCTCATGTGCCTTCAAGAACACTTTCAAAGAAGAAAGGCTTAGTTTAAGGCATGCATATGATTCCGTTGGTTCTTTACATCAAAACCATTCAAAACAAGAGAGATCGAAGAGAGGGACGATAGTGAGCCCAGAAAACAAGTTTACTACTCATGAAAGATGTAAAACAAGATATGTAAATAAAATAAGACATACCTGTGAATTTGAGTGGAAGAAGAGAAAGCTTGATCCTTTATTGATGACACTTCAATCTTCAGATTATAATCACTCTATTCCTTTTTCTCACTGGTATTTGAACTGATCTACAAATCATAAAATAGAGATATAACTTTTCTATACTATCTAACAAAGAACTTAAACCTTAAAAATAAAGAGAAAAACTTAAACTAATTTTCGGTCCCTTTTTCTCTGAAAAATACATTATTTATAGGCGAAAACCAAACGGGGGGGCGTACGAAGATAGGGGGAGCAAACGTTCCCCCAACAGAAGTCAAACGACCGCGAAAACGCAGCTTTGGCCGCGTTTTTGCAGCCATGGTGTGGCCAAGTGGCCACACCTGGTTGGTGGGTCTCCTTTGTTTGACAATACACTTTTATCTCCTACTGGTTTTCCCGTTTCAGCTCCAGGATTTGACGAAATAGCCTTTGATCTTTGGTTTTAGCCACTTAATTTGGGAAGATTCATTTTAACCAATTTTCACCCTCTCTGATTTGCCATGATCTGCCCTGATTTCCTGATTTCGAATTAATTCTGAATTAAATCAGAATTTGATGGGCTTTTGGGCTCGTTTCTCTTTCCTATCCTTTAGCAATGAGCCTGCATTTTATAAAGAAAAATTCGACTTATTAATATGATTTATTTAGATAATAAATATGATAACGTCACAATATATATGCAATATATGTGATCGATCACCCAAACAGAGTTACTCCTGAATGACGAAAACGCTCCTGATGGTCGCTTTAACAGCCTATATCAGGTCTTCATTTTGATGGCTCGGACCTATACGGAGTCAGTACTGAATGACAGAAGCGCTCCTGAAGGTCACTTTTACAGCATATATCGAATCCTCACCTTGACGGTTAGGCCTACACAGAGGCTCTCTTGAATGACGAAAGCACTCCTGATGGTCGCCCAACAGCTTATATCAGGTCCTTACCCTGACGGATCTGGCCTATATGGAGTCACTCCTTAATAACGGAAGCGTTCTTGATAGTCACCCTTACAACCTATATCGGGTCTCACCCTAACGGTTCAGACCTATATCTAGTCGCTCCTGATTGACGGAAGCGCTGCTAATTATCACTCTTACAGCCTATATCGAGTCCTCACCCTGACAGCTCAGACCTATACGGATTCACTCCTGAAAGACAGAAGCACTCCTAATGGTCGCTCTTACAGCCTATATCATGGTACTTACCCTGACGGCTAGACCTACACGGAGACTCTTCAGAATGACAAAAGCGCTCTTGATAGTCGCCAAACAGTCTATATCAGGTCCTCACCCTGATGGCTCAGACCTATACAAAGTTACTTTTGAATGATAGAAGCACTCCTGATGGTCACTCTTACAGCCTATATCGGGTCCTCACCCTGACGGTTCAGACCTATATAATCACTCATAAATGATGAAAGCGCTCATAATGGTCGCTCTTATTGCCTATATTGGGTCCTCACCTTAACGGCTCAGACATATGCGGAGTCACTCTTGAATGACGGAAGCACTCCTTATTGTCGCTCTTATCGCGTATATCGGGTTCTCACCCTGACAGTTCATACCTATACGAAGTTACTCTTAAATGACGGAAGCACTCATAATGGTCGCTCTTACAACCTATATCAAGTCCACACCCTGACGGCTCAGACCTATACGGAGTCACTCCTGAATGATAGAAGTGCTTCTGATGGTCGTTCTTACATCCTATATCGGATCCTCACCCTGACGACTCATACTTATACGGAGTCACTCCTGAAAGATGGAAGCCCTCCTAATGGCTTCGACAACCTATAGGTTCTCACCCTGTCGGCTAACTCCTATAACCCACATTGGACTCTCGCCCTGATGACTAAAAGGCGCTGCGGAGACATTAAAATGAATCACTGGGGGGGCAAGCTCTGAAACTGTCAGGTCACTACGACAATTTTCCACTTCGCGCCCCAACTGCTCTCTGTCATGTTTTCCAGTTGTTTTTCACGAAGCGCAAGAATTTTTCTCCGACTACTCAGCACAAAATCATGTCAGAAGTTGAGATTAGTCCACTCCTCTCTTTCTCGCTCGAAGACTCCGAGAAGGAGGAGGCGGTGGGGTATCTGTAGTGGTCAAGTTTTGACTTTCGTCAAGATTATGACACGTGTTTAGACACTTGGAGGCATCACTCTCTGCCAGCGGGCCCAGCTCACTTACAAGCTTGACATGAGTCTAAGAAGAAAGCATCAGGCCTTTCCCCGAGCCCACATCTGATCATACATCACTCAACCAGAGCTGCATGACTCTCTGGGATGCCAGCAATTAATACAAGATCTTTTCTTATCAGTATAGAGATCCTTCCCGGAGCCATCCAAGGCTTCTACACGAAGACCCTCCGGAGCCTTCTACTCCTGCGCCACTTACAATTAAACATAATGATCCTCGCGATTCACGGATCCGACTACGCTGTCAGATCATCCCCACGTTCTGAACATTTTAATGCCCCTATATCAATGCGGACGGATATGAATGATGGCAGATATCTCTGCATGGCGATCATATAATCAAGCGGCGCGATATGAGTGGTTACAAGGAGATCATAACGTGTGAATCATGCAGTTATGTAGATTTAAAATATCTGCGCCCACGAAGACAACTCAGGCGGGAATAGATACATCTCCTTCTACATCGAGAAAGGGAATTTAGACCTTATCATAAAAACTCTAGCAGTTCGCATCTGATTACAAAAAACCCTAGAACTGGTAATCGCAACATCACTCTGTCGAATTCGTTATAATCCCCATACATTTAGTGAATTCTCTCTCCCGTTGTTTTTTTCTTTCGGTTTTTTCACATAAATCTATGTTATCTGCGATTGATTACATCTGCCTATTCAATTACTAACTCACTTATAACTCGTGGCGTGGAGAAAATCTCCGAGAATTTACCTCCACAAGATGGTGTGTCAAATTCTTTTTGAACAATTTGTTCTCTAGTTTCAAGTTGGTATTCTTCCCCATCCAACCAAATTATTGGGCAAGTGCTTTGCACCCAAATATAGTAGAACCTAAGACTAACAACTATATCACAAGAAGCAAGTTGTCAAACAAATTTGGATGTACTCCTCAAGGTCATGGGGAATATATGCCATTTCGTTTTGAAAGTAAAGGTTATGTTCTACACGCCAAGTAGCACCAAAAGTGAGAAGACAAATCGTAGGCGTGAAATTGAGAATCTACAACGGTAATTTGATACTTTGAACTAGCATCCAAAATGGGGACAATCTAGTAATTTCTCTTCACTCAACATGTTACTATTATATTACCCATAACATCAGCTTTGGATTCGTAATTAACCACTCCCTCTTCCTCAGCGCTTTCCCTGCAAAAGCAATTAGAAGAGAGAGAACAAAACCAAAAAGTACAACCATCTTTGAACCGGCCATTTAAAAGTTGCAATTTGCCAAAAAAGTAATAATTACAATAAGTAGAAAGAAATTGTGCATTTTTGCAAACAAGGCTTTGCTTGTTCTCAAATTGCAATAATGTTGGTAGACAAAGAATTTACGACTCTAGTTATTCTTGACACCGCTGGACCTAACTCCGTTGTGAACAAATAGAATTAGGTTTTGGAAAGTGGGCGCTCTTTTTTTGGATTCAGTTCATGTGTGTGAGCCACATGAAAGACTTGTGACACTATCCCACAAGACGACCACTTTTTTATACATCGTGGGTGGCGGCACACCCATTGCAATGGAGTATCACTGTCAAATATCTCGCGAGTCAAATTGCTTTTACAGGGACCTATTACTGCTCCTTCTTGTGCCAAATTGAGAGATCAACAACATGGAACATCACCCACGCACATGACTAAGTTCGTGGCATGGCTCTGATACACTTGGGGCATCATCTCAAAAGGCTAACATTCTAGATGGAGTTGCTCAAATTTTTACATACCGAAGATCATCCCCATGTGTAGCGAAGGTGAGACTATTTGTTCAACTCAAATCTTAAAACCACACACACATATTATAAGAGAGCCAATCTCGTGTTGGCACGTGGAGGAGAAGTGAGGTTTAGGGGTAAAATGCTTTAAGTCTTTTGACCTCTTATAATATTATAAGAGCGCAAATCACACATGTCAACACGAGATTGACTCTCTTATAATATACGTGTGTGGCTCAAACACATGAACCAAACTGTCCTTTTTTTCTAGTCCTCAGGGAAATAGACCTTTGAATCTATTTACGAATGTTCTAACCGACTGATGTTGAACAAGTGGACCTTGAACCCTTCCTTTCTTCAGCCTAGTTATGTGTTAGGTCTACTATTGGCATAGAGCATGAGGCCATCCTTAATCAGTTAACCTCTTATCCACTGCTGACCAGTGCGTGGGTGATGCAACAATGAAGGATGCAAACAGAAAGGAGAAAGGAGACAATGTTCATCTGCCTTCAAGCCTCCAGAGCCACCAATTAAGTTTGGAGTGAACAGAGAAGAGCCAGGCAGTTAATGACCTGTAAGGCATAAAAATCGAGTATCCATTCCAACAATCTTCTGCGTGTGCTTTTTTGAGAGTAGATCTGATCTCTCGCTGAAATTGAACAACAAGATTTGAGCCGCCTAATAGCGGTGGTTGGTGTAATGGAACTTCAGTCCATCTCAAACTATTTTCTTATCTGTTCCTTGAGACATTTTGACAACAATAATAGCGGTGGTTGGTGTATTATCACATCTTTTCCATCGATACACAAATTCATATCCATTCATCTCTGATCTTTTTAATGGAATGTTTACACCTCAAAGAGAAACCCACGTCTCAGAAAGCTCCAATTTTTTCAAATATTTGAGAATTTTAACTTCAATTTTCTCTAATTCCACCATCAAGTTCCTTTCTTTCGATTATGTCTCTCATGAATCACGATCTTGATCTCTCTCACGAAACCCCTATTTGACAGTTGATTTGTTCATGTTTGATCGCCAGTGGGCGGTGACGCTGCTGGAGCAGCGTTAATCTCCTTGCGCGATTGGATCGATTTGAGTCAGGAGGTCTGCGATGATCTTTTCACGCGATTGGATATAAACTTTTTCCATTATTGTTTGAGAAATTATTTCTTTTTTTTCCCAGTCATATGAATTCAATCTCTGAAGATTTGGACATTAATGTCAGGTCATCTGACTCATAACTGATGGAGTCTTTGATGTCTTCGCGGCTTCGCCCAGTCCTTCGATCTATACTGATAAGTCTATGGTTGATTTCAATCCTAAATGGAGTCGAAATCAAGTGTATACATATAATTTTAATTTTGATATTACTTGAAAGTTGTTGACATTACATTTGATTGATTCTTGATCAATTCTTGATTAATTGAGGTTAATTTATGAGTTAATATTCATGTTCTTAGTTAATTCATGAATATGACATATCAACTATAATTCTTGAAGGAAAAAAATCTTTGTTAATTGAGTTAACAGCAAGTATAAGGGATTGATTTTTCTATGTTATGTTTTAAAAGTCCTATGAAAATTCTAAGGCTGTGGATTCTTTCCGCCCCTGCTGAGTAAAAATCCTACGTACGTCATTGCCCGCTACTCCATAGGAGCAATCGTGATTCTTCTTGATCCAAAAGAAGAATAAGCATGCAACACACATGGGCCGAGTACATTATTGGTTACATTTAGTCTGAATCACAATAGTTGGTATAAATTATACTATTCACTAAGGGCCTGTTTGGGAGTGAAAACCCCAAACTGTAATCTGACACTGGGGTTTCCACGTAGCCCACGCGTCTACAGTTTCAACGCAGCATTCTCGCTGGTTTCGAACCCACAGAGAGAGAAAACCACGTATGCATGCAGAGAAGATTTCTTCTCCTTTTTTTTCTTGAGTCAAACAAACACCTCTCACTTAGAAATCTGTTGAAAGTGTTTTTCAAAGCCATGCTACAGTAATTTTTACATGTTTCTCCTTTAAAATTTCTGCACACAAACATACCTTAATGCCCCTAATAGAAGCATAGATGATAAGATCCGATTCTGCACAGTTTTAACACTCGTGTTGCAAATTTACTTTCCCTGATAACCACAAAACTTACAAAGTAAAATTCACCGACAAAAACAGGCCGTTCTTGTCAAATCCTATCTTATATAAGAAATAGTCCAATTGGTACGAGACTGGCCATTTAAAAGGGGGAAAAGCATGCAATTTGCAAAATAAACAACCCCCTCCACCTCCCAAAAAAAATTGCAACTTTCCAACACGCCACCGTATATATCCCAAGCCCCCTCCATCGCATTGCTCCTCCAAAAACAAATCAATCAAAAAAGGAAAAAAAAAAAAAAAAAAGAAAGAAAAAAAAGAAGCAACCATGCCTTACACCTCCTCCAAATCATGCCTCCGCCACCAGCGCCTCCCATCCTCCACCCCGGCCCCTGTTAATGGTACCCTCACCAAAAACCGCACCCACTTCTGCACCCACGACCTGCCGATCCCGGAGCCGGTGGCCCGGCACCACGAGCATTCGGTGGGGCCCAACCAGTGCTGCTCCGCCGTGGTCCAGACAATCTCCGCCCCCGTCCCCACCGTCTGGTCGGTGGTCCGGCGGTTCGACAACCCCCAGGCGTACAAGCACTTCGTTAAGTCCTGCCACGTCATCGTCGGCAACGGTGACGACGTCGGCTCCCTCCGCGAGGTCCGCCTCATCTCCGGCATCCCCGCCGTGACCAGCACCGAGAGGCTGGAGATCCTGGACGACGAGAGCCACGTCCTTAGCTTCCGGATAGTCGGCGGCGAGCACCGCCTCACCAACTACCGCTCCGTTACCACCCTCCACCCCTGCGGCCCCGCCGGCACCATCGTCGTGGAGAGCTACGTTGTCGACGTCCCCGCCGGCAATACCCCCGAGGACACGTGCACGTTCGTCGACACCATCGTGCGGTGCAACCTGCAGTCGCTCGCGCAGACGGTGGAGAAGACCGTGGCCAGGCGCGCGAGGGCAAATTAGTCATTTCTCTTCGTTCTTCTGTTTTTGGTAGCGTTTTGTTCGAGTTCTGTGCAAGACGACGGTCTACCCACAGGCGCCCCATCGACTTGATAGCATGACGACGGCGTACCTAGAGTTCCGTGCCCTTTTTGCCCTTTTTATTTTTTTTTTTTGGGGTTTTTTTGTGGAATAAATAATACGAGGAGTTGAGTTGTGTATAATGTTAAGCTCGTTTTTAGACTATGTTCACACTTTGATTTTTCCTTAATGAACCATAGTTTGTGATTTTTCTTATAATTGTTTCATTTATGTATTCAATATTAATTATGAGTGCTTGCTGCGTTTTTTATTATGATTTTGAAGCTGAGAAAGTACAAGCCCACAGACATGGCTGGGTTCAGGCCAGCTCATTTCATCTGTACTTTTTTCCGACATCATTTTTTGAGATTGGGTTAATGTTTGTGATTAAGCATTGATGCCTGAGATTAGTACTAAACAACCTTTAGAAAAAATATATTTGATGTAAATGTTCCCTTGCCGACTAGTTTGATAATTTAATTAGCAATAACCACATGTCTAACTTATTGTTTTTGTATCTCTGATAAATCAGAATAATAATCTCCTTTTATTCTCAAGAAGAAGAAGATATTACGGTTTTTGCCAAAAAGAGATTCATCGGATTCATGTGATGGACCATAGAATTTTCCATTTTGGAGGTGTTTGTTTCACCTTAAAATGTGTAAGTCTTGGGTGGCAATTGTCACTTACGATTTACGATATTTGTTTAGACCGTAAGTCTTAAAATGTACTTGCATCTCACTTATGATCAATTTACAATACAAATAGTTAAATTTATATTTACGATAAAAAAGTCCTGGGTGGCAATAATCACTTACGATATTTGTTTCACCCCATCTGTACTTACGGTATTTGTTTGGTCATATAAATTTATATTGTAGACAGTTAATTGTAATTAAATTAATATGTTTTATTATTAAATTAATCATTTAAATTATGAGAGAATTTTAATTATTATATTAAATATAATTATTAGATTAAAGTTTTTATTAATAATTCAATAATTTTTAATATTAGAAATTTTTTTATTACTAGATTAACCTTTTCATAACTAAATTACTATAATGTATTTCACTTAATTTTAATTTTTATTTTATTTATAAATTAGTAATATTTAATATAATTTTAAGAGTTCTGATTTTTAGATTAATTATTTAATATATTTAATTTTTAATATTTTAATATTTACTAATTTTTAATTTTTTAATACTTAATAATTATATATTTATTATTTATTATTTTTAATGTTTACTATTTTTAGTATTTTTGATATTTTTGATATTTTTAAATCATCATACCGTTAATTTTGTGGTAAACTTTTTCATTTACGACTTACTCATTACGACAACCAAAAACCGTAAATCACAGTACACTTTCTCACTTTCAATTTTATATTACCAATCAAATACCGTAAAACTTACTTGCATATTACTTATTTATAAAAAAGTTTACTACTTACAACTTATGGCCACTTACTTACGAAAAACAAACAAACCCTTTACTTAACAGTAAGATCACATTTTCTTTTTCTTTTAGCAATCCTCGGAACAACCAAAGTGACCAGAGGCAAAAACTAATTAATTATTGGATTATCAAAATTTTAACTTACTTCTCTAATACGTAATCTTTATACTAAATTCTCTGAGTGGTGAACTACCAAACATAGAAAAATACAGGCAATGTACCTTCGCATACGGGGGTACATGCAGGCGAGAATACACATGTTGGATTAAGAAAATACAAACACAAACACACACTCATTGCTTGGGTGATGGAGAATCATCAGCTAACAAGCTGGCCCGTCCCTGCAACTTGGTCATTGATAACCGCAACTTGTTGATAAAAGAAATGCAAGTTGCTGAGTTTTCTTTTGTCCTTTGATCTCTCTCTCTCTCTCTCTCTCTCTCTCTCTTCTTCTCTTGTTTCTTGCTTCCTTTTCTCTAATTAATCAAATATTATTATTTATTTACAGTTGTACTAAAGAATGGGAGAGGGGTTTGCAAGTGGTGGTGCAAGTTGCAAAGGGGTCAGCTTTTGAATGATCCCCATGGTCTCTTGTTTATTATTGAAAGCTCTCTCACGCCACCCACCTCCTTGAAATTTATAATCTCCATCTCTCTCCGCGTCTCTTTCCAAGGCTTTCTTTGAAACAGATCTACATGGAACCCTGCAGCGATTCCAGTCACTCAGCTCCATGACAGAAATATCCGTGTTAGCCATAAGAGCGACAGTTTGCTTTTTACAGTTATTTTGTGCATGCAGTACATGCACTCTCTTCTTTTTCTCTTTTTTAAGTGATACTAAGATGATGAGATTTGTTTATAGATTTATTTGAATTGCTAATATGAGGAAAATCGTGAGAGAAAAGCTGGGTTGCTTTTGAGAAGGAAAAAAAAATTCACCTTTGCTCATAAAATTTAGAGCTAGCTAGAGATTGGATGGATGCCCCAGATGTTTGGTACTCATTCTTTTCTTTAAATAATAGCTTGATTTTTCTTTTTCGTTTTTCTTTTTGTTAATTCATGAGATCAAGCTATCATGAAAGCTGGATTGCATTCTTATATTCATGGATTCTATTTGCCCTAGTTTGTACACATGAGAGAGAAGCCCCCGATTCCAATATAAGTTTGAGAAGATGTGGTTATCAAAATCAGAATTACAGCGTGTTTTCAAATAGAGCTGAGAATCATCGATTCTTAACTTTGTCCATAGCTACAAGGATGGATCGAAGAAATTAGACGTCTTGAAAGGAAGTAGAGAGTATAGCCCACCAAACATATTTGTTCAGATGGGATAGTGAATGACAGGAGGTTGCTGGTAAATCATTGAATTGGAGCCCATGAGGAAGAACTAGACCTATTTTAATTTTTATTGTTTTTTTTTACTTATTCTTGTTATCTATATTTCTTTTTATCATAATTTCTCTTTGTTGTCCTCACAAAGAGCATAAGGATATTTCTTCATCAAAATGAGTTGAGCGCTTGTAGAGCTTGCAACGGTCTATGTCCTTTTCGGTGCACTCTATGTACAATTAGAATTTTTTTTTTTTTTAATAAAATATAACATTAGGTTGTAGCCGGACTTAAACCTGAGACAATCCTCACAACCCACTCTCATCCATTTAGGTACAGTGAGTCCGACCTCGCTAGCTCGATTGGACTTATTTGAAGGAATAAAGTTTTGGGAGTAAGTGATCACTTAAAAGACTAAAATATCACTTAAGTTGAGGACCTTCGATTAGCTTTTATCTCAAAATTCCATAATGCAGATCATTCCTCTGGTCAATATGTTTTGTTGAGAGCCCTTTATTTGGGTTTATTTGAGGCCAGAAATATTTTTAATTAAGACCTATTTTTGTCACAACAAAAAAAATGTATTTTGCATGATTCTTTGTACTTTCATGTGATATTTCCCAATTTAAAGGGTTGCAACTTTTGATTAATGGTTGACCCATGTTTTTGTATCTCTGTTATGATTGTCAAACAATAAAATCTTTGTGCTTTTTCATTATGCTCTCCTTAATATGAGTGACCACATTTCATTTCCTTTAGAAGAAAAAATATATATACAAAGTTGCAAAATTCTTGAAAGTATGGTAATTCAAATGAATCCACACACAAAAAGGCAATTTTTGACTTGAGATAATCTGTTGAACAAGAAGTGACATGACAAAAAGAGTGCAGACCATATACTTGTTAGGATTTTATCTTATTTTTCAAGAGGAGATGATGGTGCAAGGAACTCCAATCGAGTTTGAGAAGATGACAGCTTGAAGCAGAAGAAGCAAATCAAGCAGGTGTGGATTAGTCGACTTATAAAGTTTATAAGTCGACTAGTAGTCGACTAGGGCAGATACAAAATAGAAATAGAGAGAAAACATTATACAGTAGTCGACTATATAGTTTGTAAGTCGACTAATGACAGAGATTAATCAACTAATCATTAGGATAAGTTGACTAATCGAGGCATTTCTTGAAGCAGAATTAGTTTTTTTTCAAGTTCTAGTTTTTTTTCTAGTGGAGTACGAATAGAATTCAATTCCTATTCAATGAAGGTTTGTTTTCAAAGATTAAAAGTTTAGAATTCTTCTAAATCAAAGTGATCAACTTCTAAAAGGATTGATTAAGATTTCTCAAGTATTCAACGGGCAATATCATCTCATAGTCAAAATAGGAGTTATTTTTAAAATTCTATAAATAAAGTTTGTAACCTAGCATTGTAATTGTCTCGAATAAGAAGAAAATCTCAAGTAAAAGAAGATAAGAAGAAAGCCAAGAAAGAGAGGAGTAAGGTGAAGGTGCATAAAGATAATATAATATTCTTGTAATTTAGGTCTAGATTAAGAGGAAGGTGAATACTCTTGTTGCATCAAGAGGAATGTTAGATCTCTTTGAATCAAGTTAATTAATAAAGCTCTCTCAAGTTCTCTCCCCGTAGATGTAGATCAAGGTTGGATCGAACCACATTAAATCCTTATGTTATTTCTTATTACTCTTTTGTCTAGATTTTGCTAGTTTGCTTTACAACAGTTTTTTTTTGCAAGTATCTTCAAATAGTCAAGTTTTTCAAATGTCGATCCCGGGAGTAACAATTGGAGTTAAAACGCTCATTTGTTACAATAATTGGTGTCAAAGCATATCAATTTCGCAACAATTGGTATCAGAGTTAAAAGTTGACGAAGAGTGATGCGTCGAAATTAGGAAGTTCTACGACAAAATTTGAGGTCGAGAAGTTCAATGGTAAAGAAAACTTCGGCTTATGGTAAAAGAGGGTGAAGACGTTGCTCGTGCAACAGGGTCTTCACAAGACCTTGTAGTCTAAGTCATCAAAACATGCAGTTATGTCAGATGAGAATTGAGAAGAGATGGATTTAAAAGCGATAAGCACGATCCAATTATGTTTCGCAGACGAGGTGATCTACAACATGATGGATGAAGAAATGGCTAGGGGATTGTGGTCAAGGTGAGTAACAGCGTATATGACGAAAAGTCTCTCCAACAAATTGTATCTCAAGAAATAAAAATATGGGCACGCATGAATGAAGGAACAATGGTGTTGGAGCATTTAAACTTCTTCAATAAGGTCATCTGCGAGCTTCTAGCAGGTTATATCAAGATCGACGAGGAGAACAAGGCGTTGATACTTCTCAGTTCGCTTGCATAGTCATATGATCATATCATCAACACCATGCTTTACCGTAAGAAAACTCTCATCTTGGAGGAGGTCATATCAACTCTCTTATCTAATGAGATTAGAAAAAAGTAAAATCAATAGAAGCAAACAGGGTCGGGTTTGGTGGTCACGAGAAGGAAAGGAAGAGGAGAAGAAAAGAAAATGGCTCATCAAAGGCGTGTCACTTTTATCACAGGGAAGGTCATTGAAAGAATGAGTGCAAGCATCGACAAGAGTGGTTGAAGAGGAAGGGGTAAGGTGCGGAGGCAGACGTAGCAAGCGGTGTAGAGAATAATGAAGTATTAGTAGCTTTTTATGTTAAAGACAATGCTTCTCAAGATAAAGGCAAATATTTGATTTGGGTAGTACGGTTCATGTATATTCCCAAAAAAGTTGTTCAACTCTTTAGTTGCAAAGGAGGAAGGGACTGTCAAGATGATGGATGGCTTAGCTTGTGAGATCATCGACACTGAGACAATCAAGATTACAGAAAGAGATGGGACGACGCGTGCTTTGGAGGCAGTTCGGTATGTCTCGGAGGTATGGTACAATCTAATATCCATAGGGGTGCTCGACGAAGAAGGATGCCGGATTCGAGTGCAATAAGGCGTCGTCACAGTTAGCTAAGGAGACAGGATAATCCTGCAATGAAAGAAGTGTGGAGGGTTACACAAGCTGAAGGAAGGAAACTCAGTTTGAGGTGAAGTTTTAGGGATAAACTTAGAAGAGAGCTCATCACGAGGTGGAGCTTTAAGGACGACTGCAAAGGACGTAAATCGGGTCAATGTATTGTGGGAAGGAGAAATGGTGCATCGGTAAGGCCAAATGGCCGAAGCCATGGCGGTGAATCAGCCAAATGCCTCGGAGAGAGGGGGTAAGAGTTAAAGACTTCACGGTAAGGTTACAACCAAGAAAATAATCAAGAGAGTAATTCAAATCTCAAGGTGTTTTACTAAACGCTCGAAAAGTAAGTCAAGGTGAATATTGTTAGTATTTTACCTTGTTTTTCAAAAAGAGATGATGGCCCAAGAAAATCTAATTGAGTTGGAGAAGATGATGGTGAGAAACAGAAGAAGCAAACTAAGCAGGTGTGGATTAGTCGATTTGTAAAGTTTATAAGTCGACCAACACACAAGACCAGTCGACTAGCAGTCGACGAGGGTAGATACAAAAGTAGAAACAGAGAAGAAGCATTATATAGTAGTTGACTATATGATTTATAAGTCAATTAATGGTAGAGAATAGTCGACTAATCATTAGGATAAGTTGAGTAATCAAGGTGTTTTCTGAAGAAGTATCAGTTTTTCTTATAGGCTCTAGTTTTTTTTTTTTGGAATACGAATAAGATTCAGTTCCTATTCAATGAAGGTTTGTTTCTAAAGATTAAAGGTGTAGAATTCTTCTAGATCAAGGTGATCAACTCTAGTAGGATTGGTTAAGATTCTTCAAGCATCCAACAGCAAAGATCATCTCATAGTCCAAATAGGAATTGCTTTGTAAAATTCTATAAATAACGGTTACAACCCAGCATTGTAATTGTCTCGAATAAGAAGAAAATCTCAAGTAAAAGAAGATCAGAAGAAAGCCAAAAAAGAGAGGAGAAAGATGAAGGTGTATGATATAAGATAATACTCCTGTAATTTAGGTCTATATTAAGGAGGAAAGTGAATACTCTTTCTGCATTAAGAGGAAGGTTAAATCTCCTTGTATCAAGTTTATTAAATAAGTTCTCTCAAGTTCTTTTCCCGTCGACATAAGCCAAACCACGTTAAATCCTCGTGTTATTTCTTATTACTCTTTTGTCTAGGTATTACTAGTTTACTTTACAATAGTTTTTCTTTTGCACGTATATTCATATTGTCAAGTACTTCAAATGTCGATCTCGAAAGCAACAATTCATGTTAAAGCGCCCATTTGTTATAACAATTGGTATCAAAGAATATTAATTTCGCAACAGTACTTTGCATTATTCAACTAGGAGAAGTAATAGGCTTTGTAAGATATCTATGGTGTAAACGGGCCAAGGTCTTTGTTGTTTCTACTGTTATTTTGAAATTTGGTTGGAAAGAAATTATAGAATATTTAGATTATGGATACCATTAACTCTTGAACATATTTCAATGCAATCCTTGCAAAGAAGGTATGACAATCCGAAAGAAGATGGATGAACACTATCAAATAACCAAAAATATACATGGATAAAGTCCAACATTCTTTTTTAGTAATACGCAAGTGAGATTTGGCTCATTTAGAAAGTGTAGAAGTGGGTTGTGAACAGTCTTACTTTAATTTCTGGTTATGACCTATGTAAAAAAAATCAGTATACTATATATATATATATATATATATATATATATATATATATATATATATATATATATATATATATATATATAGGGGAGAGAGAGAGAGAGAGACTTGTATCTATAAATCAAAAATTAAGTATTTTGACTACTTTTTGCCCATCCATCAAGTGGCATAAAATAGACGGTCAAAAATAGTGAGTTGGTTAGATCTATATCTTTAGACATACAATTCTTAATTCGGTCATTTGATTATGATCTAAACCTTTAAAACCCCTACAAACCAATTTTTGTTAGTTTTCAAATGTTTTTCTAATAATATAAATCAACTTTAACAAAATGGATCTTGTATTCGAATGTCGGGTGTTGATATTTTAGTAAAAAAGGCTCAAATCATTTTAGAAAGACAAAAGCCTCTCTCTTAAAGAAAAAGGGCCAATCGTTATCATCCCAGTTTCTTCGAAGAAAAGAAAGAACAAAAAAAAAAAAAAAAAAAAGCTTCTAGTGGCGAAATCATCACCTAACCAATACAACTTGGGCAGGCATGATCATGTTTAGCTGTAGAATAGACTATAAGTTAGCTGATTCAAGACCGACGTTTATCTCAAGGGTTTGCTTACGTTAATGATAATCCCATGTCCAACTAGACAAACTTCTACCATCACACTTACATATATTAATGCAAATCCTATCCAATTCATGTTTTGCACTAAACATGCATATGCAAATTGACAATAATTCAGCATTTGATCACTTTCAAAGTGGCACTAATTAGTCAAATCCTGTGGTGTCCATGATCTTGCAACAACCTTTGAGCTATCATACATTTTCCTTCTCCATCTCAAGATTCCAAGGCCCCAATTGGGCCTCAACTCTCCAGCAGCCATTGTGGAATATTTATTTTTCTAGGCATGAATGTCCCATCATGCAATGAAGAGACCATTTCCTAGGATGTGAAAGCTGAAAGCTTTGAGCTTCACCACCACAAAATACAAAGAAAGAGTTGAGAATCTTTAATTTGTGCTTAGACAATAACAATTCTAGTTCTCTACTAGCAATAACAATTCAAACCCTTAATTAATATATCATATTATTTTCTCCGGTCTCTTTAGATTCATCAATCATCAAATTAATATCCAAGACAAGACAATTAAGAATGTGAAGAAAGAGAAAATGATCATAGAGAAAGATCTTGAATGCACTGTTGCAAACACAAAATTTTAGCATTATCTGAGGAAAATCGATCGAACGTGAGAATCGGATTAGTCCATCAATAACACTCCTCGCTTTTAAAAGGATGTTCCATATTAGAATCATAATTATTGAACGGAGGTTCACTTGAATAACATATGTTCTCAAAAAAGAAAAGTGATAAACTTGGATATTAAGTTTTTGAGTCTCAAGTTGTGTTCTGCATAAAATTAGGTCTAGAGACCAGGATCATTGTCTAATTATGATATTTTATCAAATCAGTAATAACAATGTTTAAGATTTTTTTTTTTTTCTTTGGAATCCCAGTCTTTAGACGGGAGACCTCTCATTTCTCAATCCAACCCTTTAACTAATGCGTCAGGTCTTAGTGGCATACCACAGCTTAAGTTAGAGCGGGAGCATTGTAGCATATTACTCCAATTCTCGAAATCTTAATCACAATCCTCTTTCAGGTGCATATGATTCGGACGCGAGCGGACCCGGAATTTTTTAAAAAAATAAAAAATTAATTTTTGAATATTAAATACTTTTCTTTTTTTACTTTTACACAAATGTTTTGTATGTTAGTTGGACATTAGGCTTCTATAATTGAGGTGAGGTCGTGGGTTCAAATCTTGAAAGAAACAATTAATATTTTATATTTTATTTGATCGATGGAGGAGGTTGCTGGCGACGGAGGGGGCGATGGACGGCGGAAGCCGTCAGAAAATCCGGGCAAGGGCGACCGGCTCATGTGAGCCGCGCCAGCGCCCGTGCCCGGTCCTGGCTCGTGCTAGGCACTTGCCAGGCCCGGGCCGCCTTTGGCGGACCCGGGGCCAGCCCAGGTCTTACCCGGACACAAGCCGGGTCTGCCCGGGTCCTACCAGAGCCGGGCCTTCCCCAGGCCGGGCCCGTGCGGGTTGCCGACCCGACCCACTTGACACCCCTACCTCAGAAAGAGGGGTAGGTCGCTATGCTTGTGATCACCAAGGTGGGACCCTGTGCGGCTGTTTTTGTTGCATGGGTATTTGAGCTTTTGGACAGAAACTACAAAAGGGGAATCGCTCGAGTTCGGCCCATCAAGCAAAACTTGGGTGGCCCGAATCCAGCCCAGAAAGAAGTGACGGTAACATCTTGGACGACCTTTGGCTGCTGGAGCCATTTATTTGCAAACCAACGATGTCAACAAGGCTGAGCTTAGAGGCTTGCGGGAAGGTCTGTGTTGGGCCAATTCTAAATGGATGCCCCGATGCTATGAGTTGAAGGGAACTCATCGTATATAATCAACTCGCTGAAGGAGAGTAATGAAGGCGGGGGAAGAAGCTTAATGGTTGACTGCAGAAATTTGTTGTTGAATGGTAAAGCTACCGGAGTTTCACATGTTTTTCGGGAAGTAAACGGAGGTGCGGATTGGCTTGCCAATACTGGGGAAATAAATAAATAAAAATTAAAAGGATGATAACACCTCTCAACTGGGCCGGCCCAACTACCAATAACATTATCCAGTTCGGAGCCCCATAGAGACTGGGCTGGGCTTTTAACTGCAAACCAGATACAAAAGAAAAATCTCTCCAGGACGCGCACCCAAGAGAGTTACACATAACGGGACCCACGTGTCAACAGAAGGGGAAGACCCGGATGCGGAGCAAATAGTAAACCGCCAACCGCCAGCAACAGGTAGCCCGATGCCCCGTCGCCTTCAGGGAGAGTTCGGGGGACACGTGTCGTGTCGGGGACTGGCTGTGGCGACACGACAGTGAACACGTCAGAGCGAAATATCCTGAGCCGAGCCTATATAAGGACCAAAGGGCAGCGCTCCCAGATCTTTATGTAACATCCCAGAAATATCTACCACCTTGCCAATTTTAGAAAGAGGGAGAGACCCCACACAAAAACGAAACCCCAAACGCAATATAGTTCAAAGAGTTTATAAAAAAAAAAAAAACCCATAAACCCTAGAAAAAGCGGGTCGAAGAAGGAGAAGCTTTGGAGATTCTATCAATGGCCGAACCAATGGTAGAAAGGTTAGAAAAGTTTTCATCTTTTTAACTAATTCTATCTTTTGTGTTTGTGTTCTTTGTTTATTTTTTGGGATTTGAGAGAGAGGATTTATGGTTTTGAATTTTGTTTGTGGTGTTTATGATGAAATCTTTGGGAATTTCTATTATTTATTTTAGTTTTATGGTTTCTAGAGGGTTGTGCAGTGTTTTCTTTGTTTAGGAAAAATTTTGTGGAAGATTTTCTATATCTTAATATTAGTGAGTGGATCAAGGATATGAGATTGAAGTGGATTTTTCAATCTGCGAAGGGAGAGTTAGGAAGCTGTGTGAGTAAGTTGAAAAGTGAAAAGTCTTTTTTTCAGGGTACAACCTATCATGTCTTGTCTTGACCGAGATACTTAGATTTTTAGATGGTGGGCAAATAACATCTTTCGAGTTAGAATTTTAGGCGAATTGAATTATTCTGAGGCTTTGGGCTGTGGAAATTTGTAAATTTGATGCTATGTTGGATTGTTCAGATAAACAATACTAAAGTATTAGGTGGTGTGGAGTCAATTTAACAGTTCCAATCAATATGATCGATTCGATTTGATTCTCGGAGGGTTAGTCATTTTAGTTTCTTGGCTAAGAAATTGCTTAGGTAACTATGAGTAATCTCTATGATGGTATTTTCACATGAAAATGTGATTTTATTCACTACCAGGCACTGTAGTCCAATGTAAAATTATTGATGCATTTTCATTATAGCCAACGGGAAGTGATGAAATAAGACGGGGTGGTTTGATCTTCCTATTATGTGGGAGAATAACACAAGGCTCCCGTTGGATTAATTCTAGATGATTTTCATAACATTCTTAATGAGAATATGGAGGACAGTGCCTGCGAACACACTGACACGAGGCTTGGTCATGCTTTATCTCGTCATGTTGCTCTTCTGATTGATGAGAACGTCCTTATATATGAGACTGTAAATCTGGAATATGTTGGAATAATCTTAATATACAACAATATCTTTAGTCATGCTAGAGGAGAGTCTGAATTCTAACTTAAGAATGTAAACATGAACACAATAATTTGGGGTGAAGTTTGCAAATAAAATTTGGGAGCAATCATTTATTAATATAAACCAATTTGGTTGATTCACAACCAGCTCAAGCTCGGTCAACCCAAGGAGTTAACCCGAAGAGGATGTGTATACAGCCTTGTAGACATCAACTTGACTGGATAACTTGGCCTCACCAATTGATTGTAGACGGGTAGAAGTCATCTCTTTGTAGCCTTACTCTAGGGGTTAACACAGTTTTTATTTATTTTTAATCCTTGCGCTCGTCAATATGGTTGCCCCAAATTTTATATTGTACCATTTTCCCTCCTGCTAATGACCTTTCTCAAAAAAGAAAACCTGAGGTGGGAATCGGGAGAAACTTAGGACACGGAATCATTGAGTCATGCGAGGAGATAAGGACAAATGTAGCTGTTGGCGATGACAATATGATGGACTCCAGGGTTAAGGAATAATGCTAAGACCACCTGTAATAGGAGGAATGTTTTGGTAGGAATTCTGGTGGAAACCCTAAAAAGTTGGGAAAACTATTGGGAGGTGGACAATGGTATGTATGCTTCTTTCCCGGTTGAACTACGGTTGAGAGGGAACGTGTTCAAAAGAGAGGTTTAGCAAGTTGCGATAGAGACACGTGCGGGATGCTCTCTTGGGGACTGTTATCTAGGAATTGCTAGCTGAGCACCATGGGTTGGATGCTCTCTCGAGATTGGATGCTTTGTATGCTTCTGCAGTTCCCCAATTTCTTGCTTCTGGATCCTCCTTTCTCTGAGTCAATTATGAGTTGTGGTCTGGTCAGGCTCTTGATGTACTTGTGCCGTCATTTTCATTGGTTCTGTTTGTAGTTCACCTTTTGGTTCTGTCCTCACTTTGATGTACCAATTCATGATTCTGATCTGGGAGTGTGTACGTGAGTAAAGATGAGTGGAATTCTGTGTTCCTTTTGAGTGTGATAGGTCTTTTCTTTTCTCAGTTCCGAATTTTAAGTTCTCTGTTCGATCATCCGGCGCTCTACTTGTGTGCTGTTTGCTTTCTCAATACTAGATTTGGGAAGAAGAAAAATGATTGGTTGCAGGTGGTGAATTGATTGCCTCAGTTTTTCTAGGTGTGGACAACTTTTCTTTGTATCAGTACAATATGCACGTCTCTTTTTTTTTTTTTGGTTCCAAAAGCCGCATCAGAACTGGTGGAGTTTGAATCTTCACTTTTCTAATAGTTGGACATGTTGACAATACACAGCCTCTTTTGTTGAGGCTACAAATAGCCATTGGAGACTCACTGGTAGTGTATGCTTGGCGTAAATGTGCTCAAGCTTGGATCCTGAATTGACCACTTAAGTTTAGAGATTGAAAACACCAGCAGGTTACTAGTAGGCTAGAGACTTTGGTATTCATTTACGGACTTGTACCAATTGAGAGAACTAGGCTATCGATTATTTACTTACCCGTGTCTCAAGATTGGAGGCTAGAAAATCCACTGACGGCCATTCTATAAGATAAGTTTGATGAAGTGCCTTGGTCTGTTGTGTCATTATTACTGTTTGTGTATATATGTTCCTTGCTTTTCGTGAATGTGTTGTGTGTCATTACTGGGGTTTTTCAGCTATTTCATGTTTTCTGTTTATCTGCTTCAATAAAGTGTGGCTGGTCATATTTGCTTTTATATTTTCAGTTATTCCTTTCTTTATGATGTACTGAATGTTTTTTGCCCTCTTTGCAGAAAAAAGAGACCCAGGAGGAGACGAGATGGTCCTGATTCCCTTGCGGGAACTCTTTCAAGATGGAAAGAATACAACCGTCAGCAGGACTCGAAAAAAGATGGGAGGCCTAAAAGGAAGGTACCTGCGAAGGGCTCAAAAAGGGCTGCATGCGAGGCAAGGGAGGTCCTGAGAATAATCGGTGCAACTACCGTGGTGTGAGGCAGCGGACATGGGGGAAGTGGGTTCTGAGATCCGAGAGCCCAACCGTGGCAGCCGCCTGTGGCTAGGAACCTTTGTAACTGCTCTGGAAGCCGCTCATGCATATGATGAAGCTGCAAAGGCAATGTACGGCCGCTCGGCACGTCAAAATTTCCCCGAGGCAAATGTCAAAAGTCCCCCCGAACCTTATGTTACTTTTGCTGAACCTTCAACAGTGACAAATGCTGCCTGCACTGAAGCTTCGACAACTACAGATTCGTGTGGTTCCACGGCAACATATCATTCCATTGTGTCAGGGGTCGAGGATCATGCACTAAAGGTCCCCAAGTTGGAGCCAGAAGATGATGATATGTTATCTGGAAGCAGTAGCCAACAACCAACCGTTGGTGAAGCAGATACAAATGTCAATAATGAAGCTGCTGGGGAAGCGGTATTTGGGGATCTCAGTCACATCCAGGACCTCCCCGAAGACATGTTTACAGAGATGTTTGATGTTGACCGGATGCTGTTGATGATGGATGTGGATCCAAATGACACTGGTCAGCTGGGTGTTGACATCGGAGATGCAGACTGGCAACACGACAGTCCTTCAGCTTATCCGTTCCAGTTACAGAATCTGGATGTGAGCTCAGGTCGCTTCGACCTGGTTCCTTATGGTGTCAGTAATGGCTATGATTTCATTAGGCCGTTGAGGCAGGACATGGATTATCCTGTGCCACTGGACGAACCGGAAGCATTCGGTTCAGAGTTTGAGGGATGAGTTTGTGGGATTTTAGATTCGGAGAAGATGAATTTGATCATTTCTTGGATTTGTGCTTCAGTTTTCAGTTTTGCCGGGGCACAGTCTTCTCAGGCTCCAGGTGTTAGAGGAGTATGCGCTGAGACGTTTTGCTGCTTAGGTGTGTATTCTTTTAGTTCTTTCTTTATTCCACTCGCAACAAAAGAGAGCATATCTTTGTAAGCAGGTGACTTGTACATGGTTTCTGCTTTGCTATGAAATGTGGGGTCTTTCTCAAGGAATTGTGTTGTGTTATTTGTTCTCTTTCGCTAGGAAGTGAAACCTTACGCAAGAAATTGGAAGTGTGACGAAGTCGAAGTCTTTGGCTTTCCTTACAACCTGATATGATATTATTCACGTAGAATTGGAAGTTCAATAAAGTTGAAGTCTTTCGGCCTTCCATACAGCGTGAATATCTATATATGCATATAGAGATGGAGTCGTCTAGTCTGGAAAGAATTTGAGCATGAATCTTTCTCACTCAAATACAATTATATATACAATTATATATCATGCGAATGCAAGATTTATTTTGTTGAAATTAATTTATATTATTTCAAGTATCTATAAATCAAAAATCAAATATTTTAAATATTTTTTTATGCATTAAGTAGGGAAAAGACTTAAATAGTAAGCTGGTTTGTTTAAAACAAAAATTGGTTTGTAGGAGCTTTAAATGTTTAGATCGTGATTAAACATTCAGAATGAGAATTTGCATGTCTAAAAACATAAATTTAATTTATCTACTACTTTCGGTTGTTGATGGACAAAAAGTGCTCAGAACATTTGATTTTTAATTTTTAGTTATTTTAAGTAATATAGATCAACTTCAACAGAGTAGATCTTATATTGAATGACGAATGTTGGTATTTGAGTGGGAAAGATTCGAGATTGAATTCTTTCGGAATTACACAAGTCTATATATATATATACATATATATACATATATATACATATATATATATATATATGAGAAAAATGTATATCAGCCTGCGGGCTGAGAGTACTTTGTCAGCCTGCGGTGACGTGGCTCAATTTGTTACCTCACTGACTTGCGGCCCGCTTTTAGGAAGAAGTTAAATTACCAAATACCCCATTTTCGATAACTTTCCTTATTGTTTATTATTATTTTTCCCCTTTTTTTTGCCGCTCTTTATAGGATTTAGGTTATTGTATATAAATTACTTTTCGCCCTATTTCCTTACCTCTTTTATGAAAGATCTAGTTTCTACTTTTCAGCCTGCGATAAAATTTTTTCTGAAAATATAAAATCTTTTCAGATCAATTTTTTCAGCCTGCGAAAAAATTCTACTTTATAGTTTAATTTAAACTGCGACCTTAGTCAGAGACTTTGGTCGCTGTGTACATTTAAACTGCGACCTTTAATCAGAGACTTTGGTCGCAGTGTACATGGTTAATTGCGACCAAGGTCGCAGTGTTGTCATTGATAAAGATGGCCAGCAACTGCAATTTAGGGTTGCATTACATGGACTGCGACTTAGGTCGCAGTACGTTAAGTAAGTGTTTCCTTTATATTAACATGCATAGCGACTAAGGTCGCAGTGTTGTTTTATTAAGTGTTGTTTTGGATTAAGTCATTTTTTGAATCTAAATGAAAAATGAAAAGTTTGCTGAGGGGACGCGACTTGGAGTCACTCCGAGAGACGCGGCCTGTCATAAAGATTTTATGAGATCTTTAAACGTCAAGTCTACGTTGTCTACGCGTCGGCTCTTCATTGGGTTTAGGCGTTAATGTCTTTTAATGCCAAACCGGCGCTGGCGGTTGGAGACCATTAAAGCCGACGGTTATGATTAATGAACCATTAATTATGGTTATTATGGGCTGCCTATAAATAGGGCTCACCCTCTCCCTTTAACAGCCATAATTAGACTGTTTTATTTCGAGAGCAATTGCTCTGAGAATTTCCGCCTTCTTCAGAGTCTCTAACAGGGGCCTGCCTCCATGGATGAAGATGACCCTATGGACGAACTTGATCGATGTTCGTCCACAAGGGAAGAAGTCATAGACCTCATCGTCCACAAGGGAAGAAGTCATGGTCCTCGTCGTTCACAAGGGAAGAAGTCATGATCCCTGACGAGGACTTAACCCTCACCAAGATCTCCTCGGACTTGATGCACCAGTCAAGCTTGCTGGTACGGGATGGTCAGAGTGGGTATGGCGGCGGGGGATGTGGTGGATATAGTGGTGGGTAGCATACTCTGTGAGGTCTCAAAACCTTCTCTCTTACCCCAGAAGTGACATCGAGGAAATTCCATGCTCATTGGATAACCTTCTGGTGGAAGAGATGTTCATAAACGAAGGATCGTATCCCGCCACTTTGGAGGGTCAGGTGGAATCGGAGATTCTGCTGCCACCAGACCTCAATAACACCACTGCTCTTAGTCAACAAGGGCTCTTTTGATGTTTAGTCTTCTTTGTACTGCTGTATTGTAACACTCAATCTTATTGTATAAGAGAGCGTCTTTTGATGTTTAGTCTTCTTTTGTACTGCTGTATTGTAACACTCAATCTTATTGTATAAGAGAGCGTCTTTTGATGTTTAGTCTTCTTTGTACTGCTGTATTGTAACACTCAATCTTATTGTATAAGAGAACGTCTTTTGATGTTTAGTCTTCTTTGTACTGCTGTATTGTAACACTCAATCTTATTGTATAAGAGAGCGTTTTGTATCAATTTCACATGCCTGGAGATAAATGCCTGGACATAAATAAAAATCATATTTGTTTTTTAATAAACTACGACGTTGGTCGCAGTCATGCATTGCAAACAAAACAACTTGGACCAGAGACGACACTGCGACCAAGGTCGCATAAGACTACATTGCAAACAGAAACAACTGCGACCAGGGTCGACACATCGACCAAAGACTGCGACTAAGCAACTTCTGCGGTGACGTGTCACCTCGTCGCAGTGTTGTTGTTGATTAAGACTAAAGACCAGTAGCTGCGACCAAGGTCGCAGATTATTTTTTTAAGACTGCGGCCAGCAACTGCGACCAAGGTCGCAGTGTTGTTGTTGATTAAAAATAAAGACCAGCGATTGCGACCAAGGTCGCAGTGTATTTTATTAAGTCCAAAAACTAGCAACTGCGACCAAGGTCGCTTTGTATTTTATTAAGACTACGGTTAGCAACTGCGACCAAGGTAGCAGTGTTGTTGTTGATTAAGACTAAAGACCAGCAAATGCGACCAAGGTCGCAGTTTATTTATTAAATCTGCGTCCTGCAACTGCGACCAAAGTCTCAACCTATCATTTAAAAATTTATACGGGTGAAGTAATATAATTATTAACTGCGTCCATGGTCGCAGTATATTCGTTTAGCGTAAAATATTTAAAATGAAGGTTTGTAACAATTGTACAGCATTTCAACCAAGACATAGTAGTAAAAAATGTAATTCACACAATTAACTTTAGAAAACAGATTTATATATATTTAAAAAAAAACAAAATACAATTTTTTAAACTTCTAATCCTCGTCATCACCATCGTAATCAAATTCGTCGTCAAGAGTCATGCTTTCGTCTTCTGTATCGCTTTCCGTCTCTTCCTCCTCTTCAGCGACAGTCTCATCTTCGCTTTCTTCCTCTTCATGTTTGTGTTTTGGTTCACCAATGAAGTCCCAGAACGGGTCGTCTGTATCAAGCTCAGATTCTGACCCGTAGCGAGGCATCGGTTCAGAACTATACATCCAATCATCATTAGATGATTGGCTTCTTTCCGGTGAAGACGGTGGAGAAGACATTTTTTTTGAGTCTATTGACCGAACAGTGAGATTAACGTGTTTGAGAAAAAATAATTTAGTATGTTTGTAATCCTTTTGCTGATGACCCTTTATATATTTTTAATCCCGGAATTCCAAAGGGTTTAAGCTCTCAAACCACGTGAATATCTCCCAAACTTATTTTCTACCTTTTCCCAAAAATTGTGTATACTTCCTAGGTGACTGTTCAGTTATCCAAAACAGTTTAAAAGTTAATACACTATAAGTTTAAATTACTTTGAACTCCAAAACAGTACATTATTGCGACCATAGTCGCATTGGGAACTGATAAATGATTAACGGCGACCATAAATTGCATCAGTAGTAGGATTGCGACTATGGTCGCAGTGTTTAAGAGCAGCAGTCGCAGTTTGGATATGTAATTAAAAGAACTTATAAGTTAATATAGTGAGAAAGAGACCTTACAAAAAAATAGAATAGAATTAAAAGCTTTTAAAGAAGACAAAATATAACTGAAATTTTGTTTCTTCATGACTTTATTCCAGTTTAGAATTAAAAAAGGGTATTTTGGTCAATTTGTTTCACGATTGTTTAGACGGGATTTTTTGATTTTTTTGGCGCCAACACACTGCGGCCGATGTGTGACATATATTCAGCCACGTCCCGCCGGCTGAGAAACTATCTCAGCCTGCAGGCTGAGGTACAGTAACCCCAATATATATATATATATATATATATATATATATATATATATATATATATATATATATATATATATATATATATATATATGGGGTTACTGTACCTCAGCCTGAGATAGTTTCTCAGCTCGCGGTGACGTGGCTGAATATATGCCACAGATCGGCCGCAGTGTAGGCGCCAAAAAAAACAAAAAAATTCCGCCTAAACATTCGTGAATCAAAATGACAAAAATACCCCTTTTTTTACTTCTAAACTGCCATAAACTCATCCACAAACAAAATTTACCTAAAATAATTTTCAGTTGAATATATCTACAGTTATAAAATTCGTAATTCTACTACATCAAAAATATAATAGAAAAAAATTTGGATCAACATAATGTGAAATAAACAGAAGCATTGAAAAGTAAAAAAAAACATGTTTGAAACATAAAAAAAATTTGATATCCTTCAGCACTCCGACGACAGAAGCTATCTTTTTTCACATGCCTTCTGTAACAGAATTCTCACCGTTTTACAAATTTCGCGATCATAGTCGCACTCATAGTATAATAAAACTTTCAATCATTGCGACTATAGTCGCAGACTTAATACAAAATAACTTTCAATTTTAAATGACGACTGCGACACTAGTCGCAGTCATAGTATAACAAAAAACTTTTTTATATCAAGTATGCGACCATAGTCGCATTTCTTATTCACATAAAAAAAAACAGACGAAAACATGTTATCGTACAGCACTGCGACCTCCTTCAGCACTGCGACCAAAGTCGCAATCTTATAAAAAGATTTTTTATAATTTTACAAGGTAGTTTAGCCATGCGACCCTGAGATCAGTTCGCGTATATCACATCTTATAAAAATACTATATTAATTACACTGAATTTAATGAAGTAATTAATAATCTATCTACCGTGATACAACAATCTAGAAAAAAGAGATGCACTAATGTTAATCACGATAAAGGAAAGATGTGCACCATACGTAATCTAAAGATATAGACAAAACATTCTATAACAAGTTTATTTGTACTTCACGTAGTAAACCTCTGGAAAAAAGGAACTCTTCGGATTCTTCAGCCATAACTCTTCAATTAAATATTTAATTTTTTTTTACCAATTCTAACCATACTCAACCGTCACCTATAACAATTATTATTACTATTCATGTTCTTTCACATTATTGACCTTTATATAGTGCTTGTAACTAATATATATCTCATATCTAAAAACTATATTTTTTGCTCTTCCTTTTCAATTTGATTTCAAAAACTTCCAGAAAAACAATTCATTCTTAAATCATGTCTTCCCCATCTTCTTCCTCTGAACACTCAGAATTCAACTTCAATCAATCCCCCACCGGTCCTCTTTCTTCAGGGTATTCTAGTGAATCTGATACCAGTCTGGACTTCACTCCTTTTGACTATCTCTCTACATCAAATAATATTTTAACTGATCCTCCTATTCATGAGGATGATGAAGTTTTCATGTGGGTTAGTGAGGAGGACATTATTCCTCTGCCACTTGACAGAGACATGCTTGATGAAAGCATGTCCTCTGATGCTATAGGCTCGCTTTCTCGCAATGGATCGGACGAAGAGCTTGATAGAGACGATCCATTCTGGGAGTTTATCGATGAACCAAAAAAACCTCAACAACAAGAAGATGATGAGGAAATAAGTGATGAACAGGAAGACCAGGAGAATGAAGACGACGAATCTGCTTATGATGGTGATAATGACGAGGATTAGGATTTCCTGATCTTCTAATATTCAACGTTATTTTGTCTTCTCTTAAAAGTTTTTAATGCTCTTTTTTGTAAGGTCTCTTTCTCACCATATTATGTTATAAATAAAATTTACTTCTATCTGTAAAATAATCTTTCACATTTTAAAATACATATAAATTATACCGTATAGGTATTAATTCTGCATCTTATCTGCGATAATGGTCGCAGTACTCATATAATAATTACATATGAAACTGCAACCACGATCGCTGTCCAGTCATAAACAGTTTGATCATTTTGCATTCAATAAAGTTATAAACAGCTACCATGGTCGCAGTCCAAAAAGAAATTATATAAACAAATAATACTGCGAACATCATCGCAAATCCTCTCAAATCATTATATTTTATTGTATATCACAAATTAGAAAATTACGACTGCTGTTCTTAAACACTGCGACCATAGTCGCAGTCCTACTTCGCATGCAATAAGTTACAGTGAAAATCAAACATATAAAACCGTACGTAAACTGCGACTATAGTATCAGTCCTTAGACACCGTTATTACATTTAACTTAACAAAAAAAATCATCTAAAAAAAATGCTCTCGTTAGTACTGCGACCATAGTCGCAGTCCTTGATCGCATGCTATATGTAAAAACCAATTTAATAATTCATAGGCGGATCAGACAACGTCACAATGAAGAACAAAATATATAAAAAAAAAATACGTAAACTGCGATTATACTATCAGTTATTAGTCACCGTTATTACATTTAACCAAACAAAAAAAACGTCCACGACTTGCTCTCGTTAAGCACTGCGATCATAATCGCAGTCCTTTTCCGAATTCAATATGTAAAAAAATAATAATAATTTATACATTACATGCGAAAAAAAGTAAACTGCGACTATATTAAAAAATCATTAAATTTCAAATCAGATAACAAAAAAAAATAATAAAGAAGCATTCAAATTAGTTTCGTGATTTGATAAAAATAATGTTGGCAGTTTGGTCGCAGTTAAAAAAGATAATTGTGACAAAAATTGAGTAACGTCAGAATATATAAAAATATAATAAACTATACAGATCCACTGTCTTTTACCGCAGGAGTATTTAGTAATTTCAACTATTTCCATAGGCGGGGCGTCCTTTCTAGTGTGGCTAATAATGTGACACGTCACCGCAGGCTGAGAGGGTCTCTCAGCCGTCGGCTGATATACATTTTTCTATATATATATATATATATATATATATATATATATATATATATATATATATATATATATATATGGTCAAGTGCTCCTAGCAGGTGTCCTTAGATTGTAATCTAAGGAAACAGCTTAAAATTTCAACATCCAAATTTTTTTTCACGATCCGACCGTATATTATTATATTCATGTTATAAGATGTACGCATATAAAAAATCACGTGATTTGAAGTTCATTTACTCATTGATCTAATCGTTCTATTTTGTTCTACTGTTTATAAACCGTTAATGTTTGAACCCAAAGAAAATATAGTAAACAAACTTCAAATCACGTGATTTTTTATATGCGTTCATCTTAGGGGCCGTTTGTTTCGCGTAAAACTCCGTAATTCGTAAATGACTTACTACCCAGTTACAACTACGGCGTTTGTTTGGACCGTAATTCGTAAAAGACTTACGTAACTCAACTAACACTCACTTGCAACCCAGTTACCACTCACTTACAGCCCAGTTACAGTTAATTTTGTGGTCATACAAATTTGTAATATTTTTTTATATTAATATTAAAATTTTTAATATTTAACTTTTTTAATATTTATTTGCAGTATTAAAACTTTTAAAATCACCAAATAGTTAATTTTGTGGTCAACTTTTTCACTTACGACTTATACATTACGACAACCAAACACCGTAAAGTACAATACACTTTCCCACTTTACAATTTTATATTACCAACCAAACACCGTAAAATTTACATACATGTAACTCATTTACAATTATAAAAGACTTTACCAATTACAACTACGAATTACGGCCAGTTACGACAACCAAACAGACCCTTATAGCACGAATATGATAATGTGTGGTAGGATCGTGAAAAAAAAATTGGGATGTTAGAATTTTAAGCCGCCCCCTTAGATTACAATCTAAGTAGACCTACTAGGAGCACTTTTCTCATATATATATATATATATATATATATATATATATATATATATATATATATATATATATATATATATATATATATAAAAGACTTGTGTCCTTCCAAAAAGGATTTGGGGCCGAATCTTTCCCACTCCGATATCAATATCTGACATTCGAATACAAGATCCACTTCGATGAAGCTGGTGTATATTATTTTGAGTATTTATAAACCAAAAATGAGGTGTTTTGAATACTTTTTGCCCATGCATCAAGTAGGGAAAAACGAACGGCTTAAATAGTGAGTTAGTTTAATGGTATAGAACATTTGAAACCTAACAAAAATTTATTTGTAGGGGTTTTTAAATGTTTAGATCATAATCAAATAGCCGAATCGAGAATTTATATGTCTAAAGATATAAATCTAATCAACTCACTACTTTCGACTGTTCATTTTGTGTCACTTGATGGATGGACAAAAAGTGCTCAAAACACTTGATGTTTGGCTATAAATACTTGAAATAATATAAATCAACATCAACAGAGTGGATCATGTATTCAAATTTCGGAGTGTTGTATTTGAGTTGGAAGGATTCGGGCTCAAGTCCTTTTGGAAGAACCACAGGTCCATATTGGCCCAAAAGCCTATCGCTCTAGTTTTGATAATAATTAACACATGTAATTATAATACTAATGATCTTTTGTTTATATAGTTTCAAATATTTAATCAAGATCTTAATCGGTGTTTAGTTTCAACGAAAAATTCGAAGTCAAGTTTTAAAGCTAGCATTTGTTGATTTAAGAGCTCGTGTATCAAGATCGCATCAAGTACTCAAGAGAATTTTAGCTCATGGATCAAGGTTTGAACCAAGTCATGATGAAGAGAAGATTTTCAAGATTTGAGCCTAGTGTTTGTAAGTGTTAAGATTTTGTGTTTTAGATATAAAGTAAAAAATAGATTAGTTGTCGATTGCTCAAGCTCATATACACACACAAAATTTATATAATATTTTCATAAGAATAGTTTTGATTTTAGAAAATACCGTTTTGATTGTCGATTGCTCCAAAGCCCGCTCAATTCAGTTTGAGTCAATGTCAGCCCGACCCGACCCATTCTCACCCCGAACCATTAAGCTTCCCATATCATCAGGTTGATATCACAAAATCAAAATACAGTTTTTGAACTAAATTAATCTTCTGTTCACTTGTGTTGTAAATTCAATTCAGATGTTTTTTGGGATTCATAAGGTTGATAGATCCAAGTCATCATATTTTAATCGAAAGATTCATAGCAATCTCTCACCTGTAAGACTTCAAATTTGACTCCATCTCAACTGTCTTATCAAAATAGTGATCTCCTTTACATATTTACATAGATTTTCTGACAACTAAAAAGATTATGCAGTAACAGGTGGCACATATATATAATGGTTCAAAATCATTGACAATGCTACTGGTGCTGTTATAAAACTAGTAATATAGCAGTGCACCGTCCCTTCACCATTTTCCTTTTCCTTCTTTAGAACACACTAACAAGCAGTGTAGATATTGGCTAAACAATCTTTACTGTCAAAATTGCTCTTAGTGGAAAGACTAGGTGCTTTTATAATAGAGTTAAAGATTAGCAAAAGGGCTGCATACCAAGTGCACATGACATGAAAAGAAACTCGAACAAAAATTTTGTGTTAATTAAAAGAAACTAATATATAATATGTGGTACATCTAAAGTAACACAAGTTAAAAGTAATGAAAGGAAACTCAAATACTTCCTATGAATTCTTAGAAATTTACCGGGACATAAATTTAGTTTAATTGGAACCAAGAGCGTGGATGAATAATCAATTATTGATGGTTGATATCCACTGGAGCTTTTACAGGTTGTGTGCATGAGTATGTCGGTTGTGCCTTAATGTGTGCATGAGTTGATTGGGTGCGGCTACATGTGTTTCATGCGTATGTGTAGAAAAGAAAAGCAAAATGACCAGGAACACACAATGCTGATGAACAAAAGAATCACAGAGACAATAATGATATTGGACCAATTGACATACAATGAAGGCGTGATACTAAATGCATGTCAACCTGATGGGCTAAATCATTGAGCAATTTATATTGAAACAGACTTTGAAGCTAAGAAAACTGCATCTGCTTTGGATAATGACATCCATGAAATTATACGAATGATTAAAGGTCACTGTGGATGGGAAACTCGGCAGTAGATCAAGTGGTCAACAGAGTCCGTACGGCAGGCAGATCATTGGTATTCATCTGATCTGTCCCACTGGAGCTTCATGACTTGATGTCTCATGATGCTTAGGGTGAATAATGTTGGAGAACTAAAGCAAATCTGTGTTTCCACTAAAAAGTTGGATGTCACTATGTGATGACTAATTGACAGTGTGTGTGCAGGGTTTGTAGTTTTACCCTTTTTGAAGCCAATAGGACAAAGACAATTTAGTCTTTTTCTGATGACCTAAACATCATAAATCCCAAGAATAGTCTTCAACTTAAAGTTGACCAAACAAGACTGGACTCTGATAATGAATCCCTTCACGGGCTCAGGTATATGAGTACAATACAGGACACTTACCTATCTAATTTAGAAGTCTTACATATAGGTGTGTAAGCCACGAGATTACCAGCAACATTTCTATAGATTCTAGAAGACTAAGGATACACAACAAACCAAGTATGTACTCCTCACTAAGCATCCCAGCACCATTCTTAAGAAACGCTTAACCTAATTATAACCAATGGCATTAAAACAGGTATCATTCAGACAAACTCTTGACCGCATTACTGGTATGATGGAAAAAAAAAACCTGAGGTCCAATCTTATGTTTCTCTGTACATGTATTACTTCCATTGGAGGGCATTTTAAAACAGATTGTTGTCTAGTAAGAATATACCTTACTCACAGGCTTACTGCGCAATCATTAAGTTAAAGCAACTACTGAACTGAGATGGATCAAAATCATGACTGAATATCCTCTGCTCTTAAATCACACCATAAATAAAATTCTCTGTGGAGAAATGAATTAGCAAGAAACCTGGAAGCTAGACCTTTTTCCATCAAATCAGATGTATGTGTAGGCTAGAGCAAACTCCAACCATGCAGACCAGGCTGCCGCTTCGGATATTCAGAGTTAAAAAGACAATTTTACCATATCTATTATATTGGAGATTTTCTGGGAGCGATAAAGCCTTTCGTCATTTTCCCACTCAACTTCCCAACCCCTTCTATAGGGCAAAAAGTACAATTTAAACAAATATTTCAAGTTGATTGTACTCAGCTGGCAAAGAACTTTGTCCAAATTAATAAAGAGTTCAAGCTAATGATTGACAATTGACAAAACATAGAACCTGTCTCCTAGTTCTGGTTTGCTGTATAACATGCACTCAGACCTGGTCTGACATACAGCATAGCCTCAGAATCCAGACAATAAAGGAATCCATCTAAGACAACTTTTAAAGCAACAACATAGTCTACATAGAAAGCAATAAAGCATCATTGCTCTATTGACAAATGTAAGTAATGGTACACATTTATGCATCTCTAGAATATCTTCAACATCAATTCAAGTGGATTACCGAAAAATTCAATACCTACATGTCGCAACATGTTTCAGACGCTTGTTCTTCCGTTACAATATAGTATCAGGAAATACGTAGACATACCTATACAAAGTTTATGCATACACCTATATGCATAAAGCCTAAACTGTAGCAAAATCCTGGAGATTAGTAACCTGATATAGAGCCCACCAACCCAGGGGTGGGATCTATGAAATCCACAGATGCAAATAAATGTAGCCAATAATCATCCTAGTCTACAGTGCACAAATCAAGTATAGAGGGCAAGAAAAGTTCATATAAATGCTTGACCAAGGGGTTAGCAAATAAGATCCAACATCATAATGCAGTAATTGCTTCTCAATTCTAAGGTGTTAGTCTGTTGCTTAAATCAAACGCCAAGTATTCAAAATCAAACTGATCAAGATTAAAGCTTCTTTTGATCACAGTTGGAACTTATTTCCGAAATTCACTGCATGATTTTAATAGAAAAATGCCCAAAAATTTGACAGAAATGATTCCAAGCATATAAACGCATAGCTCTTAGCTCAAGCTTTGTTTGATCAAAATGCATTCCATTTAACAAGTAAGGACACATCAATAACATTAACAGCTCCAAATCCTAGAGATTCTCATTTATGCAATGCAAACCAAAACAAAGGAACCAAGAACCCTAACCTTGAAGCACCCCAAAAAAGCAGCCTCCTTTCACCTCAATTTCTCCTTCCCTGAGTACTTCTTCGCTGCCTCCCTCACCTTATCAATGTACCCCTCAATGGGCGGTGTGAGCGTTGCCATGAATCTGTTAGCCGGAAATGGCGTGAGGTCCGGCACCAGAGCCTTCTCCCTCAAATTCTCTGGAAGTGCCGCAATCGCCTCCTTCTTCAACCTCAGCAGCGTTGTTTCGGCCGCCTGCCTTGCCCGATGCTTCCGCATCAAAACCCTAGAATACTCCTTCGCCAGTCTCCGGCCGTCCTCAACGGTCAGCTCATACTTCGGGATCTTATCTGCATCCACTAGCCCTAACGAGATCAGATCCAAACCCGGAGTCCCCATGATCACCGGCTCGGGTTCGGGTTTGCCCTTCTTCGCCAGATCGATCTCGCGCTGGCGTTCCTTCGATATGAGGCCGAGCTTCTCGCGCTCGATCTCGCGCTCCCGTTCTTTGGCGGTGAGGTAGCGGACTGGGGTTGGGGCGTTGAGACAGGAGTCGGCCATGCGAGTGAGGCGCTCAATCTGCTCATGCTTCCCGCGGCCGCCACCGCCGCCGCCGCTGCCGGGGGTTTTCTTTTTGGTGGTGACGGTGGAGCGCTTGAGCTGCTGGCCGTCCTTGAGCTTGCCCTTGCCCTTGGCGGTGCCGCTGACGGAGCGGACGAGGGGGCTAGGGTTAGGGTTTCGGGGGGTTAGGGTTCGGAGAGACGATCGATTGAAGAGCCTCAGCATTTTCGATGGAGATTCGTTAGGGTTTCGATCTCTCGCTGGTGGAGAGAATGGCGGCGTTGAGGTTTTGGGTTTTGGAGTTGCTGGTTGCCTGTGTAATCGGGCCGGGTTCATTTAAAGATCCAAATCCTGCTATAATCGAGTGAGAAACGGGCTCGTGTGCAGGTCGTTACCGGGTCGGATCCTCCTTTAAAACTCTAGCTCGCTCGCTCTCTCTCAACAATGACGAAATGTTTCGCTTCGCTTACCAAAAATCTATCCAATTGATCAAACTCTCGAAGCAACAAAACCCTATTCTCGCCCCCAAAACGCTAGCTCCGATCCTCGTCGTCCCCCGCGATGCCGTCGCCTCATCCTCGTCGGCTTCTAGCCCTAGTCCCTCGATCTGGCGGAGGAAGAAGGAGATGGGGAAAGAGGGTCTCTTCGTTGTCCACGAGCTCAAGAGATTGGGATCGGGGATCAAGCTCGAGAGGTTCATGAAGTCCCACGTGTCTCGTCTCCTCAGGACTGACCTTCTCGCCGTTCTCGCGGAGCTGCAGCGGCAAGACAATGTCTTTCTCTCGATGAAGGTAAAAATTTTGAGAAAAAAATGACATCTTTTTAAGTGGTTTATTAGTACCCTTAGCTGAAATCCTTAAACCCTCGTCATTCATCTGATTGTAAATTAATACTGAAAGGTTGCAACTAGCTCAAATCCTTAAACTCTAGTCATTCTTATTCAAGTTAATGCTGAAAGAATGCAATTTGCTGGAAATCCTTAGACCATTGTCATTTTCATTGTATGTTAATGCTGAAGGAGTGCAATTAGCTGATCCTGAAACCCTTGTTGTTCTCATTGTATGTTAATACTGAAAGAGTGCAATTTGCTGAAATCTTTAAACCGTTCTCTCTCTGATTGTAAATTAGTTCTGAAACCATGCAATTAGCTGAAATCCTTAAACCACTAGTGGTTATGATTGTAACTTAATACTCACAATTTCTTCATTTGTTTGATGCAATGGAACAATAATTTTGATCTGGAACATTTGCTTTGGAGATAAAACTCTGAACTTTTCGTCTTTCCTACATATTGGTCAGAGAGAGGGAAAAGATATAAAAAACGGGAATTCCTAGAAATCTTTAAACCCTTATCTATTCTCATTGCAGCCTTATATTAACACATTCACATGTCTAGAATTCACCAAAACTAGAATTTTTGTGTTGATACTATGTGCTTCTTGCCAATTAGATTGTAATAGAATTGGTGAATTTAAAGTTGTAGTGATCAGATTGAAGGCAAAGTGGAAACTTTTCTTCCTTATGTATCAAATTTTAAAGAAGAGCTAGAGTGTTTTTTTGGATGATTTAGTGGGAGAACATGGAATGAAGGAATAATAATAGTTTTGAGTTTTTTAAAATCTGAACTATCGATGTTTGTATAGATTATCAAGTTCAAGGCACAAAATAGAATATTCCTTTCCTCATAGATAAAACTCGAAACTTGCTTATTTCATTTAATGCTTCCAAAATTCTAAGTGGGTAATTTTAAAATGACTTAGGAAGGTCACAAACGGAATGTAGAAATGATGTTATCTCTCATTAACGTGAACCACACATTGGGAAAAATGATGGAATGGTGAATTTTAAATTCATAATAAGCAATGACCAAATGAGCCTTAGTGGTGTTATCTAAAATGGTGGGGAATTTCTATCGGAGAATCGAGTATTGCTCTATATGATGGTAAAGTTTGATATATTCATTATTTGTGTCAGTGTTGTTAGAGGCGTAGTGAGGTGCGCGCCTAAGGCGCGAGGCGGAACGAGGTCCATGCAAGGCGCGCACCTCGTTTGCACCTCGCGTGGAGTGCAAGGCGCGTCCGAAGCACATTTGGGTGCGCACTCAATATGAATTAGGTCTCCTCTTCTTCTCCTCCCCATTTTCTTTCTCTCACTGTTGTTGCTGCTACTACTACTACTGCTTCTCCTCTTTCTCTTCTTCTTCTCTTTCTTTCGCAGTTGTTACTGTTGCTGCTACTTCTCTAATGTTGTTGTTGATGCTCCTCTTCTTCTCTTTCTCTTACTGTTGCTGGTGCCACTGCTGCTCTTTTTCTTCTTCTCCCCTTCTTATTCCTTTTTTCTTCTTGTTGTTGCTGCTGCCCTTTCCCTATTTGTTGTTGCTGCTTCTACTCTTTTTTCTTCTCTTTCTCTCATTATTGATGATGTTGCTAATGCTAGTGCTCCTTAATGTTGCAGCCAGTTGAACTGCTTGCTTCTTTCTCTTCCGCTTGCTGCTAGTCTTCTGCTGCCTTTTGCTGCTGTTACTGTTTTTTTTGTTGTTGCTATGCATATTTTTCTTGTTTTTATTACTGTTCTTAATTGTTAATTTGATATTTGTTGTGTACCTTGATTTTATTTTGATTTCGTAATCTTTCAAATTAACAAAAAGGAAATAACTATTGCGCTTCAGTGGGGCGCTGCGTGTCGCTTACGGTTTGCGCTTTGCAAACATTAAGCTCTTTGCACCTCGCTTTGCCTGTCGACAACACTAATTTGCGGCAAAATCTTCTTTATCATGTTTATATAGTTTAAGTGAATATCATTTCCAAATAAGTTGTCAAAAGGAAATTGAGATAAATTATGATTTAAGTTTTAATATTAAATACCTAGAAATCATGTAAAAATTCCTGTCACAGAGAAAGTATTCCTATTCAGAATAAGCTGTCAAAAGGAACTGTGTTGAACAAAAATTGATGATTTTAATATTAAAATCTTGAAATCATGTCAAAATTCCTGCCACAGAGAGCATATCTTTGCCGTGAAATTAAAATTGAAAAAAAAACTGTTTTTTAATACTTTTCTGCTGTACCGGGAATGCTACAACCAGTTCATTAGCCAAGATGGCCATTCATTTGATGGTTTAATATTGTGAGAAAAAGAATTCTGACTGCTGAACACTTTCAACTTTTTTGGGTGATAATCAACTAAACGAAGCTCTAATAACTAAATCCTGTCAAATATCTTGAATAACTTAGAGAGAGTGACTTTATGACAAGATAAAGCAGCCATTTTAGTCATGAGTTGTATCTAACGACAAAGTATTAAAAGCAACAGCAACAACTGCTCCACTCTGTTTCTCTTCTCATATGAAAATGTCAGCTTAAAGAAAACGATGCTTCATGGTTCATGGATATCACCAGTCTCTGGTGTTTAACCAACCATGAACTAGCCAACTCTTTAACAATAAGACGTAATTCTGTTCTGCAATAATATTTGGATGCAAGTCTTTGATGTCTGCTTCTCATGATGAAGATATTAATGTCGTATGTTCTTGTTCAATGGCACCAAGCAACAGACGATTTTTTTCTTCAAACTCAATGACCTTTTTATGAGTTAGGGCCCTTCTGTTGTGTTTGAGTTTTGATATCTCAATTACCTCTTTTGATCTTGTAATTTCAACAATAATAGTACTGTATTGTCTAACATAGTACTCCGGATGTTCAGTAAAGGTTAAAATAAAAAGGAAAAAGGAATTGTTTGAAGCAGATGACAATAGATGCAATACTAGTGCAATTAGCTTAGTTTTGCTACTGTTTATAAGGTTGATTATGAAAATTTCTGTGATTCCCTGTGTTCTTTCTGTCAGTTATCAGTTTACTTCATCATTCATATTTGTTCTTTACTCCTTTTTATCAAAATCATGGTGATTTTTAGCACAATCCTCAAGTGAGAAGGCTCCACCAATGTGCTCCTTTGGTCAATAAGACATACAATAGAGTGATACTAGAAGGATGCTTTGGAAATTTTTGTCATGCAATTAAGCTTTGTCCAATCACGTCACCCAATAGAGATTTGACTAACAATTATTGGAAATGAAAGGAAATATGTGAACTTTGCTATTCAGGAGGACATATGTGAACTTTGCCATCAGGAGACAAAGCATTCTCTACTAAACACAATACTTGGTCAATCTGCCTTGTTTGTGATCTGGTACATTTTGGATTTGTTTCCCAATTCAGGGTCATTACTGTTTTTATGTGAATTTCCTGGAAATTGGAGTATCTCACTGTAGTGATCAAAATCTGACCCCATCCAGGATGACGATACATGTCTCTCACCTTCCAACTTTTTGAGGTATATCATAGCTCTCCACCTTCCAATTTTTTTAGGTACATAAGAGCTCTCCTTCGAAGTTCATGCTATTTCCGACCTCCTTAAGATCATCTCCACTCTGAGGTTCCCTCCGCTCTGAAAACTTCAGCTCTGAATCAAGCAGCTTTAGCAACGGATCACCCATGATCCTTGCCGCTCAGAGACGGTAACATAAATGCCAGCTTATGAGCTCCCCTCATCCTACGGGCGAATGTACCCCTGTAGGTTCCCTCTAGCAGGTGCGGAGCACAAACGCCAGCCTATAGGCTCCCCTCATCTTACGGGTGGATGTACCCTTAATAGTTTTCCTCTGTCAAGCGCGAAACACAAACGCCAGCCTACGGGCTTCCCTCATTTAAACCTACGGGCGAATGAATCCCTAGGAGCATACTTGATCGTCACTCTTCTGCAGGTCCTATTCCTGCTCGAAGTAGACGCATTCAATCTGTCGATGGGTCGCACCCCCACTTCATGTCCTTACCAAGTTATAGCTCTGCTGATGGGGCAAAACCCCACTCGGAAGCAACCGTGAACCTAACTCCGCTGTTGGGATTCCCACCACACAGAGGGCCGAATCGTCACTCTGTTGTAAGTCTTAACCCCGCTCGGGTAGACACATCCAATCTGTCGCTAGGTCGCACCCCCACTTCAGGCCCCTTTTCAAATTTGCAGGTAAACATTCTGGAGAGCCTATAATTGCACGAAACTTATGGTATATACATGAGGGTTTTTTTGTTTCGATTATCCCCTCGACTTACTAGTTTCGTGTGATTAGAGGCTGGAGAAATCAAGCATTCTGGGAAGATATGATCATTCAGGTATTATCGGAACAGAGTCTGCGTATACTTGTATGTATTGCTCATCTCGAGATAACACATATTATGTATGTTTAGCTCATAACTGTCGGGACATATGGTATATATGAGGGTTTTCTTGTTTGGATTATCCCCTCGACGTACTAGTTTCGTTTGATTAGAAGCTGAGTATATATTGTTTTGTTAGCCCAATTTGTTTAATGTTTAATTCGTATTAGCTGCTTATTACTTTATTTATATTGAATCTAACATTTAATATAAGATGTTCCATTACATGCTTGTGTGCGCATCATCCTTCCTCGAATGTATGCACCTGCCCTGATGGGATTCTCCCACTCGGAGACAACATAGAATCCAGCCTACAGGCTCTTTCTGTTGTGGGTTCTACCCTGTTCAGACTCCCTATTCTGTTTCAGGGATTTTCTCCTCTCAGAGTCCCAAGTTCACAGCTTGCTGGTGTGGATCAAACTCCCACTCAGAAGCACCTGTGAATTCAACTCCGTTGCTGGGATTTCCCCCACTCGAAAGCTAAAAGTTTGTAGGTATCATTGATGAGAGTCCCCCATTCAGAAACAACATTACAGGCTCACCGAATCACTCCCAGGACAGACCAACCATGCTGGCAATAAAGATTAACACTCTGAAAAGCGTGATTATTCCGATTCCAAAAAGCCAACAGTAAAGCAAGCCAGGCAAGATCCATGCAATCATTTCCATTCCAAAGAAATATTTTTATTCTGAAAAGTCCTTCCATTCTGAATATATTCCTTTAAATACATATTTGATTACATCTAATAAGAGTAATGCAGAGTTCAATTGCACTCCTATGTTTATATTTTTTGAAAAAGATACAGATGATCACGATCTGGTCCCTCTGTCATGCCGTTACTCCAGCCACATCTTCGAACTCCGAGGACATCCTCCGGGGAACGTCCACTGAAAGGCACAATCTCATTGCTCACATCACTGTTTTGAGACCCGGAAAGAAACTCTGAGAGGTTCCTTCACAAAAATAAAGGTTCATCCGGTGTAAGATCTTATATCCGCCTGAAACACGCCTCCAATGAAGTTAATCCGGAACCGCCATCGTCCGCACATCTCAGGGAGAATTACAAGGATCCCCAAGAAGCCCCCAAAGCCACGGTAACGCCCCGGGCTCCAGACGAACTCCAGGAAGACATGCGAGGCAGCGGTGCCCAACCAGAATAGAACCTTCAAGACATGCAAGAGGATGATGGTATCACATCCCCTCCAGGGTGTTCTGAGGGAGAGATCTGAGCCCTACCGTGAGATGCCACTCGACAGCACACCCAGCCGATGAGCTTCCTCTCCTTCCTTATACACCTATCAAGAAATGTTCAAAACCCAAACGACGAACCTCACCCCCTAAATATCGGGCGACTCGGAACTAGATCATTGGCTCCAGTGGGAGCAGGAATCCTTCCTACCACCCTCAACGACAGCAGCCTGTCACGATCATTGTTTTAAATATCGGCCGATATATCGATATATCGGCTGAGATACCGGTATTTTATCCAAAACGATACGATAAGTGCAAAAATTTATTGGATATCATTTTGGACCGATATGGGGCCGATATATCGCCACGTGGTCGATATATCGGTCGATATCCGAAATGAAATATCCGATATATCGGCTGATATAGTTACTTATTTGGATTATTATTATTTTTTTGCTTGAGAGATCATTTTACTTTATTCTATGTTCATTGTGGCATTTCAATAATGTTTTTATATGATATTTAGATAATAACTTATTTCTTTCAATAATGTCTTATATGTATTGACTATTGATATATCAACTGACATTTAGTACCATATCGTGATATATCACGTGGTATCTGGTATTCGATATATAATTTTGCCAACCGGTATATCGCCGATACCCGATATTTAAAACACTGGTCACGCAACTAATATGTCATAACAGGTTCATCACGATAACTAATGTAGCATAATTCAGACTCCCGTATAGCGGGAGCCCGGCCACCATCTCCTCCACCTTCAATCTTTCCCTTTCCTTCCTCCATCTGATGAAGAGGAAAAAAGACATTGCGACCCAGCAAAGCAGAGAAGAGAAACTTTGAAGTAAGATTTCTTTAGAGATGATAGCATAAGTGATTTTCATCCAAGAGTTTCACTCTATTTATAGATGAAAGAGAAGTCGAACCGTCTTCAATTCAAATCTCTAATACCCGAAAAGCTGGTCCACATCCTGAGATTCTCGATCAACCGAATCAGCAGAAGATCAACCGTCGCCGCTAAGACACGAAACCCTATCTCTCAGTCATTATGATTCCTGAATTCGAAGAAACACAGGATTCGACTTCAGAAGATCTAGCCGACTAATAGGACAACTGACAGCCAGTTTTACAACCTGCAATTAAATTCTGAAGATCCACATTTATAATCCAGATCCTCTTTTGCTTACGAATTTCAAGACGAACTTAAGGCATAAAAAGTCTCCTACCAACTCTGCTCTTCCGACTTCTCGTCCGTAAGCTTCTACAAGCGAAAGAGTCGGGGGCATTTGTAGTGGTCAAAATCTAAAATCTGACCCCATCCAAGATGATGACACCTGTCACTCACCTTCCAACTCTTCGAGGTGCATGAGAGCTCTCCTCTAAAGTTCATGCTATTCCAACCTTCTGCAAGCTCATCTCCACTCTGAGGTTCCCTCCGCTCTGAAGACTTCAGCTCCAAACCAAGAAGCTTCAGCAACGGATCACCTTGACCCCCGTCAACAGTTACACAACCTCATTATCTTCCACGTTCATAACGTGTAACGCCACTCAGCGAGGGTAATGATGGACAGTGGCGGATTTTCATGCATGACATCTTAACAAATCAGTATCACTGATCGCGGCCGTTACAACGATTCAAAATGTGCAACGTGCAATTACAAAGATCTCGTCCGTACCCTCCTGTCTCTATGCCAACAACTCAATCAAGTATAAGTAGACTTCCCCTCCAATGAAGGTTAGGACCTTTTTTCGAGACTTTTAGACTTTCGGACTTTTGACATCCTCCAGACTCCTATAATCCTTGTAACTTGAGAATTATCGTGAAGTTCCTCCTCCCTATGTTTTTTTCCCAATTAGGGGTTTTCACATAAAATCTCGTGCGTCTCTCTTCCTTTTTGTCGTGCTTTATTTATATGCACTACCGCACTCCATTCTCACTTGTGGTGAGAATCGACTGTCCAATCACTTGTGGTGGAAACACCACCACACTCACAAAAATTGAAATTGCTCTTTGGCGCTTTTGATGCAGATTCTTAGCATGTTTCATGCATTGATCCACAAAACTAGCTAGGCTGTACTGTGATTGTGTGATGCACATATCATCATAGAAATTGCTCTTTTGCACTTTTCATCCAGATTTTTAGCATGTTTCATGCCTTGATCTCCAAAACTAGCCAGACTGTAGTGTGATGGTGTGATGCCATGTCAGCACGGAAGAAGAGTTGGCTTATATTTTGATTTCTTTTTCAAACCCAAGTTAGTTCAATGTTTGATTTATTATTATTTTATATGTCATAGTTGTGGCACATATTGGCAAAATGTTGCTGTGCCATTGCAATGTTGTGTGGTGACCCTTTTGAACCAAAGTTTGTTCTTTATTTATTAATTTTGAATTTGAATCCATGACTGGATGTTCTTCATATCTCTACAAGTTCGAAGATATTCTTCCCTCATCAGCAGGGTTTTAAATCTTGCATACTATCCGGAACATCCAATTGTCCAATAATCCTCCTAATTTAGTAGCCAATATTGGTAAACTGCTCCAGGTTCTTTAGATATGCAAACAAAAGATTCTGAATATGAAGAAGTTTATGAGATGCTCTTAAATTTGTTCAAATATATATCTAATATAAAGTGGCCTTTCTATTTTTGTGTCATGTTATAAATATTGTATTCCTTTCAAAACCTCACTAAAATGTTATAAATCTTCTGTGACTTATATACAAATTTTGTTCGCCTGTTCATCTTCACTTCTGCGCGCGAGAGAGAAAGAGAGAGCGAGGGGAAGGGGAGATCTCGCCGCCCCTCCACCATCGTCGCCATCCTTTGAACCCTCCCACCTTCCCCGCTCAGTCCTCCTCCTCCTCCTCCTCTTCCTCCTTCCACCACCCTCCTCTGCCTTCTTCTTCATCCTCCCCCCTCCACCTCTCGAAGATAAAGCACCGTAGTCGGGCTTCACCGTCGCCGCCCCTTCTCTCTCCCCTCCCGCCTTCCCCCTCCGTCTTCCTCCTCTTCCTTCTTCCAACGCCCTCCTCCGCCTTCTTTCTCCTTCCCCTTCCACAGCTCGGTATACCACTCGGTCGGTTTCCACCGCCGAGCGGTATACTAGTATACTTTTAGGTACAACTGCATTTGCACATGCCAGAAAACTTTTAATGTTGCTGCAAATTCATACAGATATGGAAGCATTCTTTAATCTGTTAAGAGAAAATCGATAATTGGTATACTCAACTCCCTTTCTGTGTTGTCAAATCCAAGTCAGTTGTTTCATCTTAATGAATAATTTGAAGGTGATCGGCATTCCAAAGTTGCAGTTTGCTGTGATATCTCCATTTGAAGCATATTAATTGCTGCATTTGTCAATGGAGTTTTGTGTAATACCAAATCAGCATTAAATTACTGCTTCTGAGACTATATCTCAAATATGTATTCTAATTCTTTACTTTTTAAAATGTGTGCAGTAGTTACTGAATACATCTTTTTCCTACAGATATATGCAGTTGTACGAAAAGAAATTTGGTATCATCCAGACATGTACTTTTACCGAGACATGCTTTTCATGCTTGCAAGGAACAAGAAAGTTGAAGAAGCAAAGCAGGTCTGGGCAGATCTAAGGAGCGAGGAAGTCCTATTTGATCAACATACTTATGGAGACATAGTGAGGGCCTTCTCAGATGGAGGCTTGCCTGATTTGGCCATGGAGTTTTATGATGAAATGAGGAGCTCTCCTGATCCTCCACTCTCTCTTCCTTTTAGAGTAATCTTGAAAGGCCTCATACCATATCCTGATCTGAGGGAGAAGGTGAAGGACGACTTCTTGGAGCTTTTCCCTGATATGCTCGTATATGATCCTCCTGAAGACTTGCTGGAGGAGCAGAATTAAGTTCCTATTCTTTAAGCTGGCTTCAACTTTGAAGCATAAGAGAATCAAAAGTGGTGAAAGAATGCTCACTCGACGCAACTTCGATGAAGTTTCTCATACAGATACAACAATCATATTGAAGGAAGATGGTTCAAAGCAATAAATAAAGTCTGTACCTGTCAAATGAGTGTCTCATCAAAGAACAGCAATTCTCTAACCAAACTTACACCTCATGAGAATGAACCAGGCTCAGATGGCAAGTGCTTTCAGGCTCTGCTTGAAGTTATAAAATTTGATGCAGAACATTTTGTTATTTATGGTGATTGTAAGTAAGCAAGACCAGTGACGACTCCTTTGTAAGAATGAGAGCATTTCATTTTTCAGAGCGCGACTATTGAATCTACATCGTCTTCTTGTACAACCATCCTGGAAATATGACATTGCTGATATTATCTTCAGTATCATAGAGGGCTCTTGTTGACCGAACCAGACACACATTGTTTGATTCTCAGTTCCTCTGATCTACAAGTAATCTCATCTGTCACTACAGGTACTAGGTTGCTTACTAGTTCTTTGTTAAGTGTTCCTAACACTATCATTACTACTTTTGTTGTTGTTTACAGAAGGTTACATTCTACTGTACTGTCACATTTTATTGTGAGATACAATTGACTGATTTTTTCTTGTGGGCATGCATGCTTTCATCAGAAAATTTTCTCCCTGTGCCTAAAATATGCTGATTGATATAGAACCTGTTAAACATATCTTTGCTGAATTGGTCTTCTGAATACTGATATGGAGTAATATAGCAACAGCACGTCCGAGGAGCTTAATACTGATAAATTTTTATCGAACTTCTTTTTAAGATTTATCTTTTTAATGAAATATTTGTCGGGAGGAGTCTGAATAAATTATATTATAGGTGGGCAACTCCCCCTCCCCCTCTCCCTCAAATAGGGGGGTAAATTCCTCCAATTGTATTGGCAACCTACAATCATGTAAACCATGTGACGTGAAACATGTACATGGGCAGAAACAATAGATAAAACAATTTAAAGAAACGTTTCAGTAATAAGAAAGACCGTTGCTAGGAAAACGAGTTAAAACAAGTAATATCAGTTATGATTTTTTAACATGCCATTATATGATCCATATCAAATATTAAAGTGCTGATTAGATGATGTTTGCTATATAGGTAAACAGATTTTACGTGCAATAAGAGACTGGATCAATTACGAGGAGAACAAGAGATCAAAATTGATAATCGACTGGTTAATATATATCTAGACTTGTAATTAAAGGTGAATGTAATAAAAATAATAACTGGGATGGTGGTAGATATGATCTTAGTTGTCTAATTGTTGTGGTTGATTTGCATATGAGTTTGAGATGGTATCACTGTAGAGGATTTCGAAATGAATACTACGAATACTCACGCTCAGAATTTTGACAATGGGAGATGCTCGTGCACACCTGTTGGTTTCGCATGCGTGATTATCTGGCGCCTGGGCGCAATCTTGAGTGTAGAAGTCGCTGTCACTTCTTCAAAAATTATGGCAAGGGCCTTGAGCAGTTATGAGAGCAGCAAGGAGATCAGACTTTAACTTAAATAGTTGAGAGAGAGAGAGATGATGTAAACGAAGTTGAGGCAAGGTGGTGAAGGGTCGTCGATGATGAGGACTCGGCGAAGATTCAACTGAGAGAAAATAGAAAGTAATTGATAAATCAATTAAGCCATCTCACCACTAATTGAGTCTGATTAGGGCATCACACCACTAACAAAATTTAGGATTGAGAATTTCAATAATCAAACTCAATCGAGAGTAAAGAAATTTTTTATTGATTGTATATCCCAATAGAATACACGAGGACCATTTATATAGGCTACAAAATTGTACTCTCCTAGTTACAATTTAAATAGAAATACTAATCCTAAAAGAAATCGAAAATATAAAAGAAAGCAAAAATGCACGAAAAAGACTTAATCCTACTACAATTTTGATTATTATTGCAATATATAAAATAGAAATTCTACTACTAGTATGATTACAAAATCTTCTTCTCGAATCAAATAGCCATGGTTCTCTTAAGTCTCTTTGGTAGACGCACCATTCTTTGGACTTGGATTTTGGTGGTTGTATTAGCTCCATGATGTCTGCATCATTCTTCCCGTGTTGGAAAGAACTCGACTTTGTTGAGTTTAAAGAGAAAGAACTCTCATACTGCTCCAATATGTCAGGATCAATCTTTTGCAGTTCACTTCGATATAACCACGAATCATCTGTTGGTGGTTTTCCTTTCCATCGAGCCAAATATTTATGAGTCACCATTTTGAGTGGTGATAATTCATCATTCACAATTATATCAATCTGATCCACTATATTGGGTAATATAATTGGAAGTGGTGTAAGGGAAAGTCTCTCAGAAATAGGCTCACAGGATGGCTCATCATCTAATGAGTTGCTAGTGTTATAATCAGGATCTTTGTAATCTGTTAGATCTCCAATATTGAATGTAGAACTGATACCAAAATTTGAAAAAGATCAATAACATAAGCATTATCATTTAGCTTCTTTAAAGTTTGCAATGGACCACCACTAGGGCATGTAATTTCTTAACAGTTCTGGGTGAAAATCGTTCCGGACGAATCCGTACCATCACATGATCACCAACATTAAAAGTTTTAAGTCTTACATCAGCTCGCAGCTTGTACTCGGCGTTACTTTGAGCAATTTTATTCATAACTTGTATACATCGTGCACATGCGATGCAAATAATGATGCAAATGTGATGCTCTAATATGATCAAACATAGGAATAAAGTTGATGGGTTGTCTAGGTCTAAAACCATAAACAATCTCATGTGGTGATCTACTCATAGAGTCTGTTTGGTTGTCGTAGTTGGCCGTAATTCGTAAGTTATAATTGCTAAAGTCTTTTACAGTTGTAAATGAGTTACATGCATGTAAGCTTTATGGTGTTTGGTTGGTAATATAAAGTTGTAAGTGAAAAAGTGTATTGTGCTTTACGCTGTTTGGTTGTCGTAATGTGTAAGTCGTAAGTGAAAAAGTTGATCATAAAATTAACTATTTAGTGATTTAAAAAGTTTTAATACTGCAAATAAATATTAAAAAAGTTAAATATTAAAAAAATTTAATATTAATATAAAAAAATATTACAAATTTGTATGACCACAAAATTAACTGTAACTGGGCTGTAAGTGAGTGGTAATTGGGTTGCAAGTGAGGGTAATTGGGTTGTATAAGTCTTTTATGAATTACGGTCCAAACAAACGCCGTAGTTGTAACTGGGTTGTAAGTCATTTACGAATTACGGACTTTTACGCGAAACAAACGGCCCCATAGTTCTATTCATAGTTGTAATATATGCAAACTCTGCGGTGGTAAGTTTAAGATCTCAAGTTCCAATGTGTTCATCAACTAATGTGCGTAACAAATTCCCTAAAATCCTATTGACAACTCCAGTTTGACCATGAGTCTGGTGATGAAAAGCAGTAGAGAATTTCAATTTTGTGCCTAGCCTGTGTCAAAGTATTTTCCGAAAGTAACTCGTGAATTTGACATTTCTATCGGACACAATGGTTTTAGGCCAATTTGACAACACCGTCAAAGAATATTTTAGCTACTCTAAAAGGTGTCGGCAATTCTACAATAAGAGAGAAAATGGGTCATTTTGGATAAACGGTCCATAACAGCTAAAACAAAATCATGTTTTTCTCAAAGTTTTCGATAAACCTAATATGAAATTCATACTCACATCTTGTCAAGGACAATCGGGATGGGGAGTGGGTTGTACAAACCAGCGTTTTATTTTCTGTCTGTTGACAATGTGACATCGACTAACATGCTTAGCAGCATCGCATTTCTAACTAGGCCAATAAAATCTGTACTCTATAGCTTTTATGGTCTTCTCGTTCCCCCAAAGTGTCCACCTAGATCACCGGCAAGCAATTCCTAAATAAGAAATTCTCTAAGAATGTTTTTGGAATGCATAGCTTATGGCCTAAAAATAAATACCCATCATGCAGAATAAATTCATCAACTTTTCGTATTATTTTATCTTTTATTTTCGTGTATATCTCATGAAAATCAGGACATGACTCATACTCAGTTCTCAGTCTTTCAAAATCACTAACTACAATTGTCATCTTTGTCAGAATGAATCTACGACGGCTAAGAGCGTCGGGAGCTTTGTTTCAACTCCCGTTTTGTGAAGTAGGGTAAATGGGTAATCTTATAAAAACTCAATCTAACGACTATGTCTATCATTCAACTTCTTTCGGGAGTGGATGTATTTCAAAGCCTCATGGCCAGAAAAGAGAACGAATTCTTGTGGTAGCAAACAATGTCGCCAATAACGAAGTGCTTGAATCACTGCGTAGAACTCCTTATCATAAGTACAGTATTTTGTTCATGAGCTAAAACTTCACCTATACCTATACCAAATGCGTCACATGCTACTTCAAAATTTTAGAAAAAAAATCAGGGAGATGCATAAGTGGGGCATTCACTATTCTTGCATTAATCTCAACGAGCGCTTTCGCAGCAACGTTTGATCATGCAAACTTGCATTTCTTTAGACAATATGTAATCAGGGTCATGACAGTGCTGAACCTTTTTATAAATCGTCGGTAGAAGTGTAGCAAGTTTGTGAAAACTTCTCACCTCATGAATGGTCTTCGGTTCCGGCCATTCCTCGATGGCTCTTACTTTTCTGTATTCGCGAAAACTCCATTAAAAAAAATTACAAATCCTAGAAAGTGGACTTATATTGAAAGAAGGCACACTTCGTCAGATTAGCAAAAAATCTTTCTTTCTTAACACAATACAAACTTGACACAAGTGTTCTAAATGTTGCTCATGAGAATGACTAATAATAAGAATGTCATCAAAGTAGACTATAAAAAATTTCCCCATAAAAGGTCGCAGTACTTGAGTCATCACTCACATAAATGTACTTGGAATATTGATCAATCCAAATGGCATGACCATCCATTCATATAGTCCATCTTTCGTCTCGAAAGCGATCTTTCATTCATCTCTCGGACGAATGCAGATTTGATGATAACCACTCTTTAGATCTATCTTTGAAAAAAATATGGCACTAGACATCATATCCAACATATCATCCAATCTCGGAATTGAAAAGCGATATGTGATTGTAATTTTGTTAATCGCTCTACTATCCACGCACATACGCCATGATCCATCTTTCTTTGATATTAATAATGCAGGAACCGTACATGGGCTCATACTTTCTCTAATGAAGCTCTTGTCTACCAACTCATCGACTTGTCTTTTGAGCTCTGCATGCTCCGTTGGGTTCATTTGGTAATGTGGCAAGTGTGTCAGACTTGATCCTATTGATAACGTGTTGGATGTCACGCATTGGTGGTAATCTATTCGAAAGGTCTTCGGGAAAGACATTACTAAACTCAATCACAGAGGTGACTTATGGAGGAATCAGGTTATCCAGTGTTTTAACTTCTCTAACAGCTAAGATCATGAATGGGACATCATTCTTAATTTCTTGATGAAGTTTCCATTGCACTGATCAAATATACTCCTTTCCTTCTTCAGTGCGTTAGGTTTAGGCTATTTAGCTATAGGTCTGAGGTGTGTCAACATCTTCTTACCCTCGTGTTCAAATCGACACATGTTTAATCGATTGTGAATAGTAAATCCTTGTCGAAGAGCCATGGTCATCCTAAAATGATATGACCTACATCCATTGTAACACACCACACCATATCTTGTCTTTATAAAGTTCAAAGTCAATCGGGACATGTCATCGTTATTTCACTTCTAAGGTTGTGGAGTTGATTCTTGACACTTAATGTCACACCTTGCTTCCCAAAATAAGCGAAAGTGGAGTCGCGACGAGAGTCAGCGACATATCTACGCGAGGACAATACCCCACGTATACACGCTGAGCCTAAAGTAACCTAAGCAAATTATATAATCACTATGAAAATCAACATCACTGCAATATGATATAAATATCTAACGCAATGATAGCATAGGAATAAAAGGATAGAATAAAAGTCCAGTATAGAATCAAAGGGAATGACATGAATAAAAGAAAGTAACAATATACTAAGAACTAAGAAGGGACGATCAAGCAAGGGAACTCTGGCTCCTCGTAAGGCGTGTGATCCTCTCCAAATACCTGATCAGCAATACAGAATATACATGGACCTGGATGTGCAAATTCAGGGAGTTATAACTCCCAATTAATGTGTAAAATAAAGGAAGGGTGTACGTGCATATAAAGTGATGAAATACAATATAATAATAAAGCAGTTAGATCATCAAGAACGCGATAACATAGAGGGTATAACTAAACAATAACGAAAACAGTCTATTCTAGAATCATGTAGGTGATTCTAGAACAGACTGTTTCATTATTGTTTCGTTATGGTCAGGTGTCTATCACAGTTTATATATATTAGGTGTTACAGTCAATCATAATATACAATAAACAGATTATCATTATTAATTAAGTCAGCGAACACTAATTGTCATTTGCAGTAGACGCATCCCATACTATATATACCACGTGTCGGCGTCCTAAGTTATTAAAACTGATAGAAGAGACATTGTCCATGCTTTAGGTGGGTTCCTACATACCCGGAACCACGGCCCAATCACCTGGCGCTGAACCAGATCCGACCACTAGGTAATCAATAACAATAACAATAGAAACAATACGGGATATCAGTCATCCCCCAAAACCCTGCCCCAAAATCCTACAGTGGAACCGTATCTTAGCTGCGCAACCTGTATCCTAAGTCTACTCAAAATACAGACGATGTCTCCTCTATCAATTTTCCCAATTCCGATGTAAGTTGTCTATTATATTATTATTTAGATCAATTAATATTCATGTTATTTCGATTACTGGGATGATACAGTGGCATTAACAATGTCAATGATGGTAACAATAACAATGTAAACAATATCACTGTGTAAACGGTAAAACAATGAAATAATACATGTGTTACGGTCTGACAATATTTTCCCAGAAATTTTCAGTAGCATTAATTAATATAATAACAAGTCGGGATACTGCTATGTAAACAGTCTCATCTGGAACTGATCAACATCTCATCCATCTGCACTAGGACACAATAGTAACTGATCCATCTACTTATAGTCTCAATACAATCATCGTGAACATCAAGTATCAATCCATGTCAAAGTAATCTGGTACAGTAAACCACCATCTCAATAAATCAATAATCAGCTCTCTCCCCTATCAATCTACTCTGATCCTCAAGTCATCAATGTATCATCCTCTAAGTCATCGGTATATCCAAGTCTCAACATATATAACTACTCAGTTACACCTAACCAATCCTCATATCAAATCCGATCAAGATTATTAATACACCCCACTTCAATCAAACTCAATTACCGATCCAAAAATCAAAGTAATAACTCAAATGTATAAAAATATGTTCCACTAGTTCTGCCCAATCCAATCTACACTATCCATCAAACTCAAATCAAACTCTACTCCAACGCGGTCCCCTGATAAATCCAAGTTTAAAGATCCAGCTTATGGATGAAGCCACAACCCTATATGATTATTTTTAAGATTCAATTTATTTCTCGTCTGAATCATCAAGTAAGATAGGTCAACTCTGATAAATAATTCACACAAAATCCACACGTTAAATCATAATCAAGAACTAATCTGACCCCAAGATTTAATCAGATCACGGTCCAAAGTATCACAACAAAGTCTGATTCAAATGTAAATCGTTAAGTAATGACTAATGAAATACTTATACTTCAGTGACGAATACCGATCCAAATATATTTGGCATCAAGGATATATCTAATCTACCATCACCAAGATCCAACTCTCTTATAGTATAATAATTCTTGGCCGGTCCCAGTATAAAACTCAATTATCAATGAAGAAACATCTCATTTAATTAATCCTCAAATTTATAATTAAATTCTCATCCGGTTACCACTAATAAGAAAAATCATGACTAATACTCATTTTCCTAGAATACTGGAACGGATCTATAACAGTGTTGATAACAGAGTATACGATATATCAATAAGACAATATCAAAGCATCATGGTATAACAATAGTTGTCGGCATGAACACATTAATGCAAAAATCATATATACATTCGCATGAAACAATAAGATAAAATGCTGAAATTAAAATAGATCAATAAACAAACACTCACATGAAATGACGCAGTTTTGGGTCTGAATCACCATCGGGTCTTCACTGCCCGAACCGGTACGGATCTCTAAATCATCTCATATGTCGGGTCTTCAAATCGCCAACGTATCGATACTCTGCGAACATGAATCCAATTCGGGTCTAGGTTTTCTGTTACTGGTTTGAATCGCACGATTAGATCCGAATTGCTGCGATACGCAATCACACATACACGCGTAAAGAGGGAGACTGAGATATAGGGAGGGATATCGAGTCACCTCCACCCACTTACACAGTCACCACGCATGCACGCACACCCGAACACACATACACACACATTACATGCATACACACTCACATATGTACACACACAAGTATACACATGCACACAAACTCACATACACATGCACACAAACTCACACACACATGCACACACATATACTTAACACACATACATATATATTATACCCATCACACATTACGCAACACACACTCATGCACAAAATACAGAGAGTCAAAGAGAGATCGAAGTAGAGAGTGGGAATAAATACATGCAGAGGTGGAGAGAGAGAAACAAAACTCACACTACATAGGGGGGCTCCAGCGCGTGGATGCGGAGGCTCGATGGAGGCCGCGGTAGCTTCGGCGGAGTAGGTAAGGCAGCCAGGGAGAGGTGGGTGCACCGTGGCTCGCCGGCGGAGCTCGCGACCATAAGGAGAGGAGAGTTGTTGGACTCCGTCGAGCGGTGGTGAAGCTCGTGGTGTTGCTCGGCCCGGGCTCAGCCATTGCTTAAGGAGGGAGACGGCCATGGGGAGAGGTGGGTGATCACAGCGGAGGGCATGGATTAGCTCCAACAGAGGCCTCGCGTGGGCTTGGCCAGGGGATGGAGGCGCACGGTGGTGACGGGCCATGGGGGCTGGTTGGAGGCCAAGGGGAAGAGCTCGACCAAGGAGGGGCACTGTACAGTCTGGGGATGGGTGTGCGGTGATGGTAGAGGTGGTGGAAGCATGATAAGATGAAGAGGGAGATGCGGAGAGATGGTTCAACCTACCGAGGGTGGGGGCGACGCACGCGACACGGCGGAGTAGTGTGTGCGCAAGGGGTTGATTGTGTGAGTGGTGCTCGGCCAGGCCAGGGAGGATTCGGCCTTAGGGTGAAGATGGCTTGCGGCCAAGGGGTGTGGGCTGGTGTGGTGGCATGCGACATGGGCAGGTGGAGAGAATGGAGAGGGCATAAAGATGAGGAGGGGGTGACGGTTGTGAAGGAGATGAGAAATTAGTTTAGGGTTAGAATTAACATTAGGGTTAAGATGGTGATGTTATATAGAAGAGAGACGTGGGCTGGGCCTATTGAGTTTAGTGAGAAATAGAAGAAAAAAGGGAAAGAAAAAAGGCCTTAGGGCCAAGACTCAGACTGGTGTAATATTTCCTAACTAATTATACTGTATTTCTATTTTTAAGTATTTATTTTTACTGTATTTAATTTTTATTATTAGTAGTAGTGTTATTGTTATTATTATATATATATGTTGTTATTATTATGATTGTTCCTATTTCATTGATTCCTAATCCAACCTATTTTCATATCCCATTACCCATTATCCTATTAACCATTTACCCATTTGGACCCAAACCCATCAATATTATACCCACTACCCTTTTATCTCAACTGATACCAAATACCCATAATTCAAACCCGAAACCCATTATCCCAGTATCTTAATCCCAACAACCAAATCCAAATCAAATCCTAATCTTAACCACTAAATTCTAATCCTAACCAACTCCCAAGAATCCTCCTATATCCTAACTAAAGAATCAAATCAAATCCTAATCTAATTAATCTCCATCTCCCCACCTCCTCAGGCCGCCCTCCATCCTCCGCAGTCCAGCAGCAGCACCTGATCCTCCTCGTGGCCGTGAGCACCTGCTCCTCCACCAGCGGGCCCCTCCTTGGCCGCCTGCCCCCTGCCGTACAGCAGCCAGCGCAACAGCAGCGGCCATCTCCAGCAGCAGCGCGCCCAGGCGCAGCAGCTCCCCCTCCTGCGCAGCTGTCAAGCGCCCTTCTCCGACGATCCCTGACGAGACGATGACCTTCCCCGGCAGCCCTTCCTATGTGAGTGTCTCATCTCCCTCCTCTTTCATTTTGAGCACTATGTGTGTAATTTAAGTTCTAAGTTCATGCAACTCCCTGCTTTCTTATTTCTAAGCATATATACCTAAGAGATCATTTCAGTTATGTTTGTCTTGTTATATTACATTATTTGGACATGAATAAACTATTCATATTGTCAGGTTTGTTTCTGATTTGCATTTGAACCATAATGAATTATTTCAGATGTTTCGGCTGTTTTGGCTTACGTGATTTCTCAACAGAAATTATCATGTTATTTAGGAAGGAGAATTCAGTGAAGTTACGGAGGAATATTATATACTTGTGCAAAACTGAATAGAGAACTAGAGTCATCAAGAAAATTTCAGTTATCTATATCTTGATGATAACAAGCGTACTATCCTCAATTTTTAGAAATTTGTAGGAAATTGTTTAGAGCCCTGATCATGCACAGGCAGGGTTGATTAGTCGACTTGCCCACTCCGTTAGTCGACTAATACCCCTATTAGTCGACTTACTATAACCTTATAGTCGACTAGGCTTCCCTCAGAATAGTATTGGGCTCTCTATTTGTTGACTGTAATCAACCCTAGTCGACTACCCCATTCCCTGTAGTCGACTAATAACATACTATAGTCGACTTGCCATTCTTGTAGTCGACTAATATCCTATATTAGTCGACTTATCCTAGCTGTAGTCGACTATGTGTTTGTCCTGTAGGTCATGTACTCTCTGTTCTGGCTATTACTCCTGTTAGTCGACTCGCCTTCCCTGTTAGTCGACTAGTACCATTTTATAGTCGACTTATTACACTTGTTAGTCGACTAACCCCTACCCTAGTCGACTTGCTCCTTCCCCCTAGTCGACTAACTTTAGTCTGCCTGCTATTCTTAGATCTTTTATGAATTGAGAACTAGACCCTGGAGCTATGATATTGGCTATAGATGGATGAATATGATTTTGAGGAATAGATATTGGTTGGATTGACTTAACCTAATAGATCTTAAGCATGTATCTGAGATGTTGCTGAGTTTTGGGATCTTATGATTGACCTTAATAGAAGTGGGAACTTGTGAGGACTTGAGGATCTGAGTAGATTGATGGAGTGAGAGGACTGAGCTTTGATTATTGAAATGTGTTATTGTATCAGATTATTCGATATGAATTGATACTGAATGATCATGTGACTATTGGAATTAAGAGTTAGTTATGTTTACTTATAAGTGGTCTATTCTAGATTTCAGTTTTTTGAGGATGTTTCCTATTCAGATATGATTGTGGTGTATGTTGACTTAGTTGATCTCGAGGATATACCATGTGCTTCATGCTTATTTACTGATCAATCCAGTTATGGAGATAGAGTTACTATGAGAGTGATTTCATTGATATCGGTGACCACATTTTATATATATCTTAGAGTTTGATAACAGTTATTATTTGATCTCAGTTATTGGTGGTTATAGGATTAGAACAGATTGGTATCGAGGAGAGGACTAATTATCGATTCATTGAGATGGTGGTTTACCGTATTGGATTACGCTGATATGGACTGATGATTAATGATTCATGATGATTGTATTGAGACTATAAGTTGATGGATCAGTTATTGATATCTCTTTAGTACGGATGGATGAGATTATGACTAGCTTTAGTTGAGACTGCTTATTGAGCAGTAGCAGGACTATTACTGTATTATTCATGTTACTGAAAGTTACTAGGAAAAAATTGTTGACCGTAACACCCTATACAATCCCATTGTTCATCGTATACACGGTTACTGTTACTGTTCACTGTTACGATATTGTTCACCGTGTATACGGTTACTGATTGACTGTTACTGTACTGTTATCGTTACTGTCACTGTATCGCCCTAGTGTTAAATGTAACATGAGTATTAATTGTTTTTATTGAATTCAATAATAAAGAAAATTGAACAACTTACACCGGGATTGGGGAAATTGATGGAGGGGACAACGTCTGTATTTTGGGTGGACCTAGAATACAGGTTGCGCAGCCGACTTACGGTTCCACTGCAGGGTTCCGGGGGATGACTAACATCCCATCTGTTTACTGTTCCACAGTGCTACTGTGAGTTTACTGTTCCACAGTGCTACTGTGAGTTTACTGTTCCACAGTGATACTGTGAGTACTGTTACTGTTACTGACTACCTGGCGGTAGGGTCTGGTTCAGCGCCAGGCATCTGGGCCGTGGTCCCGGGTATGTACGGGACCCACCTAAAGCATGGACAATGTCTCTTCTATTACTTTCAATAACTGAGGACCTGATTGACACGTATAATAGGCGTAGTATGGGATGCGTCTATTACATGTGACAATTGGTGTTCGCTGACATAATTAATAATAATAAACTGTTAATACATTGTGACTGACCGTAATCACCCGATTGTATATATATATCACTATGATAGACACATGATTGTAACCAGGACCAGATTATGTAACAGGTTAGTGATATTGCTAGGATACACATCTAGACATCAGTTGTTTGTTTATAGTTGTTTTACTTGTCTTTTACCTGCACTCTTATTCATGTTATTGTTTCTCAGTGTTTATTTATCATGTTATTTAGTGTTGCAGTTTATCTTGTTATTATTTTATGCACACTGTTTATATGCACGAGTTCTCCTCTTTACACACACACTCACCAGGTCACTTTCTGACGACCCTGGATTTGCACGTCCAGATATTGGACGCTTGTTCTATTATGCAGGTGTTCGATGTGACTATACGCCTTGCGAGGAGCTGGACTCTCTCTCTCTCCCTTTTGATTCTGGTATTCTTGCATTTCTTTTTTCTTGCTATTACTCTTTGATTCATGTATATCACCCTTGGCTTCCATTCTGTTTCTTATTTCATTTCAGATCATGTATAGCCTTTATATGTATTATTGCAGTGATCGTTGATTATTATGATTCATATTTATAGCTTGTTCATGTTACTCTAGGCTTAACGTGTATGCGTGAGGTATTTTTCTCGCGTATTTACGTCGCCAACCTTCGTCGCGACTCTGTTTCCGCGTATTTTAGGAAGCGGGGCGTGACAGGGTTTTTTGGTATTAGAGCCAGGTTTCGACATAAAACGGGCTTGATTCTTACCGGTAACTTGAACGAATTATAATTACACTGCAATATACATATACTATCCAATGATATTTACTCCATTTGAAATTGACTGTCCTCTCTTTGGAAATCTATCTCTTTGATCTTTCAATCTCTCTGATCGCATCTTTTTCTAGAATAATCTTGGTTCCATCTCGATCCCTATTCTCCTTGTCTATTCTATTTTCTGATCTTGTCTCTTGGAATTGGTCACTCTATTTTGAAGCCGGTAGCAGAGATCAGAGCGCACAGCGGAAGCAAGCGGACCAATGATGCAGCGAGAAGTGGTGTGGAAGCTTCATCTTCTTCCTAATCTGATTTTTTTATCATTCCCTACTTTATTGAAATTTCGAGGACGAAATTTTTATAAGGTGGGTAGAATGTAATATCCCCTAACTAATAATACTGTATTTCTATTTTTAAGTATTTATTTTTACTGTATTTAATTTTTATTATTAGTAGTAGTGTTATTGTTATTATTATATATATATGTTGTTATTATTATGATTGTTCCTATTTCATTGATTCCTAATCCAACCCATTTTCATATCCCATTACCCTTTATCCTATTAACCATTTACCCATTTGGACCCAAACCCATCAATATTATACCCACTACCCTTTTATCTCAACTGATACCGAATACCCATGATTCAAACCCGAAACCCATTATCCCAGTATCTTAATCCCAACAACTAAATCCAAATCAAATCCTAATCTTAACCACTAAATTCTAATCCTAACCAACTCCCAAGAATCCTCCTATATCCTAACTAAAGAATCAAATCAAATCCTAATCTAATTAATCTCCATCTCCCCACCTCCTCAGGCCGCCCTCCATCCGCCGCAGTCCAGCAGCAGCACCTGATCCTCCTCGTGGCCGTGAGCACCTGCTCCTCCACCAGCGGGCCCCTCCTTGGCCGCCTGCCCCCTGCCGCACAGCAGCCAGCGCAACAGCAGCGGCCATCTCCAGCAGCAGCGCGCCCAGGCGCAGCAGCTCCCCCTCCTGCGCAGCTGTCAAGCGCCCTTCTCCGACGATCCCTGACGAGACGATGACCTTCCCCGGCAGCCCTTCCTATGTGAGTGTCTCATCTCCCTCCTCTTTCATTTTGAGCACTATGAGTGTAATTTAAGTTCTAAGTTCATGCAACTCCCTGCTTTCTTATTTCTAAGAATATATACCTAAGAGATCATTTCAGTTATGTTTGTCTTGTTATATTACATTATTTGGACATGAATAAACTATTCATATTGTCAGGTTTGTTTCTGATTTGCATTTGAACCATAATGAATTATTTCAGATGTTTCGGCTGTTTTGGCTTACGTGATTTCTCAACAGAAATTATCATGTTATTTAGGAAGGAGAATTCAGTGAAGTTACGGAGGAATATTATATACTTGTGCAAAACTGAATAGAGAACTAGAGTCATCAAGAAAATTTCAGTTATCTATATCTTGATGATAACAAGCGTACTATCCTCAATTTTTAGAAATTTGTAGGAAATTGTTTAGAGCCCTGATCATGCACAGGCAGGGTTGATTAGTCGACTTGCCCACTCCGTTAGTCGACTAATACCCCTATTAGTCGACTTACTATAACCTTATAGTCGACTAGGCTTCCCTTAGAATAGTATTGGGCTCTTTGTTTGTTGACTGTAATCAACCCTAGTCGACTACCCCATTCCCTGTAGTCGACTAATAACATACTATAGTCGACTTGCCATTCTTGTAGTCGACTAATATCCTATATTAGTCGACTTATCCTAGCTGTAGTCGACTATGTGTTTGTCCTGTAGGTCATGTACTCTCTGTTCTGGCTATTACTCCTGTTAGTCGACTTGCCTTCCCTGTTAGTCGACTAGTACCCTTTTATAGTCGACTTATTACACTTGTTAGTCGACTAACCCCTACCCTAGTCGACTTGCTCCTTCCCCCTAGTCGACTAACTTTAGTCTGCCTGCTATTCTTAGATCTTTTATGGATTGAGGACTAGACCCTGGAGCTATGATATTGGCTATAGATGGATGAATATGATTTTGAGGAATAGATATTGGTTGGATTGACTTGACTTAATAGATCTTAAGCATGTATCTGAGATGTTGCTGAGTTTTGGGATCTTATGATTGACCTTAATAGAAGTGGGAACTTGTGAGGACTTGAGGATCAGAGTAGATTGATGGAGTGAGAGGACTGAGCTTTGATTATTGAAATATGTTATTGTATCAGATTATTCGATATGAATTGATACTGAATGATCATGTGACTATTGGAATTAAGAGTTAGTTATGTTTACTTATAAGTGGTCTATTCTAGATTTCAGTTTTTTGAGGATGTTTCCTATTCAGACATGATTGTGGTGTATGTTGACTTAGTTGATCTCGAGGATATACCATGTGCTTCATGCTTATTTACTGATCAATCAAGTTATGGAGATAGAGTTATTATGAGAGTGATTTCATTGATATCGGTGACCACATTTTATATATATCTTAGAGTTTGATAACAGTTATTATTTGATCTCAGTTATTGGTGGTTATAGGATTAGAACAGATTGGTATCGAGGAGAGGACTAATTATCGATTCATTGAGATGGTGGTTTACCGTATTGGATTACGCTGATATGGACTGATAATTAATGATTCATGATGATTGTATTGAGACTATAAGTTGATGGATCAGTTACTGATATCTCTTTAGTACGGATGGATGAGATTATGACTAGCTTTAGTTGAGACTGCTTATTGAGCAGTAGCAGGACTATTACTGTATTATTCATGTTACTGAAAGTTACTAGGAAAAAATTGTTGACCGTAACACCCTATACAGTCCCATTGTTCATCGTATACACGGTTACTGTTACTGTTCACTGTTACGATATTGTTCACCGTGTATACGGTTACTGATTGACTGTTACTGTACTGTTATCGTTACTGTCACTGTATCGCCCTAGTGTTATAGGTAACATGAGTATTGATTGTTTTTACTGAATTCAATAATAAAGAAAATTGAACAACTTACACCGGGATTGGGGAAATTGATGGAGGAGACAGCGTCTGTATTTTGGGTGGACCTAGGATACAGGTTGCGCAGCCGACTTACGGTTCCACTGCAGGGTTCCGGGGGATGACTGACATCCCATCTGTTTACTGTTCCACAGTGCTACTGTGAGTTTACTGTTCCACAGTGCTACTATGAGTTTACTGTTCCACAGTGATACTGTGAGTACTGTTACTGTTACTGACTACCTGGCGGTAGGGTCTGGTTCAGCGCCAGGCATCTGGGCTGTGGTCCCGGGTATGTACGGGACCCACCTAAAGCATGGACAATGTCTCTTCTATTACTTTCAATAACTGAGGACCTGATTGACACGTATAATAGGCGTAGTATGGGATGCGTCTATTACATGTGACAATTGGTGTTCGCTGACATAATTAATAATAATAAACTGTTAATACATTGTGACTGACCGTAATCACCTGATTGTATATATATATCACTATGATAGACACATGATTGTAACCAGGACCAGATTATGTAACAGGTTAGTGATATTGCTAGGATACACATCTAGACATCAGTTCTTTGTTTATAGTTGTTTTACTTGTCTTTTACCTGCACTCTTATTCATGTTATTGTTTCTCAGTGTTTATTTATCATGTTATTTAGTGTTGCAGTTTATCTTGTTATTATTTTATGCACACTGTTTATATGCACGAGTTCTCCTCTTTACACACACACTCACCAGGTCGCTTTCTGACGACCCTGGATTTGCACGTCCAGATATTGGACGCTTGTTCTATTATGCAGGTGTTCGATGTGACTGTACGCCTTGCGAGGAGCTGGACTCTCTCTCTCCCTTTTGATTCTGGTATTCTTGCATTTCTTTATTCTTGCTATTACTCTTTGATTCATGTATATCACCCTTGGCTTCCATTCTGTTTCTTATTTCATTTCAGATCATGTATAGCCTTTATATGTATTATTGCAGTGATCGTTGATTATTATGATTCATATTTATAGCTTGTTCAGGTTACTCTAGGCTTAACGTGTATGCGTGAGGTATTTTTCTCGCGTATATACGTCGCCGACCTTCGTCGCGACTCTGTTTCCGCGTATTTTAGGAAGCGGGGCGTGACAGGGTTTTTTGGTATCAGAGCCAGGTTTCGACATAAAACGGACTTGATTCTTACCGGTAACTTGAACGAGTTATAATTACACTGCAATATACATATACTATCCAATGATATTGACTCCATTTGAAATTGACTGTCCTCTCTTTGGAAATCTATCTATTTGATCTTTCAATCTCTCAGATCGCATCTTTTTCTAGAATAATCTTGGTTCCATCTCGATCCCTATTCTCCTTGTCTATTCTATTTTCTGATCTTATCTCTTGGAATTGGTCACTCTATTTTGAAGCCGGTAGCAAAGATCAGAGCGCACAGCGGAAGCAAGTGGACCCATGATGCAGCGAGAAGTGGTGTGGAAGCTTCATCTTCTTCCTAATCTGATTTTTTTTATCATTCCCTACTTTATTGAAATTTCGAGGACGAAATTTTTATAAGGTGGGTAGAATGTAATATCCCCTAACTAATAATACTGTATTTCTATTTTTAAGTATTTATTTTTACTGTATTTAATTTTTATTATTAGTAGTAGTGTTATTGTTATTATTATATATATATGTTGTTATTATTATGATTGTTCCTATTTCATTGATTCCTAATCCAACCCATTTTCATATCCCATTACCCTTTATCCTATTAACCATTTACCCATTTGGACCCAAACCCATCAATATTATACCCACTACCCTTTTATCTCAACTGATACCGAATACCCATGATTCAAACCCAAAACCCATTATCCCAGTATCTTAATCCCAACAACCAAATCCAAATCAAATCCTAATCTTAACCACTAAATTCTAATCCTAACCAACTCCCAAGAATCCTCATATATCCTAACTAAAGAATCAAATCAAATCCTAATCTAATTAATCTCCATCTCCCCACCTCCTCAGGCCGCCCTCCATCCTCTGCAGTCCAGTAGCAGCACCTGATCCTCCTCGTGGCCGTGAGCACCTGCTCCTCCACCAGTGGGCCCCTCCTTGGCCGCCTGCCCCCTACCGCACAGCAGCCAGCGCAACAGCAGCGGCCATCTCCAGCAGCGGCGCGCCCAGGCGCAGCAGCTCCCCCTCCTGCGCAGCTGTCAAGCGCCCTTCTCCGGCGATCCCTGACGAGACAATGACCTTCCCTGGCAGCCCTTCCTATGTGAGTGTCTCATCTCCCTCCTCTTTCATTTTGAGCACTATGTGTGTAATTTAAGTTCTAAGTTCATGCAACTCCCTGCTTTCTTATTTCTAAGCATATATACCTAAGAGATCATTTCAGTTATGTTTGTCTTGTTATATTACATTATTTGGACATGAATAAACTATTCATATTGTCAGGTTTGTTTCTGATTTGCATTTGAACCATAATGAATTATTTCAGATGTTTCGGCTGTTTTGGCTTACGTGATTTCTCAACAGAAATTATCATGTTATTTAGGAAGGAGAATTCAGTGAAGTTACGGAGGAATATTATATACTTGTGCAAAACTGAATAGAGAACTAGAGTCATCAAGAAAATTTCAGTTATCTATATCTTGATGATAACAAGCGTACTATCCTCAATTTTTAGAAATTTGTAGGAAATTGTTTAGAGCCCTGATCATGCACAGGCAGGGTTGATTAGTCGACTTGCCCACTCCGTTAGTCGACTAATACCCCTATTAGTCGACTTATTATAACCTTATAGTCGACTAGGCTTCCCTTAGAATAGTATTGGGCTCTCTATTTGTTGACTGTAATCAACCCTAGTCGACTACCCCATTCCCTATAGTCGACTAATAACATACTATAGTCGACTTGCCATTCTTGTAGTCGACTAATATCCTATATTAGTCGACTTATCCTAGCTGTAGTCGACTATGTGTTTGTCCTGTAGGCCATGTACTCTCTGTTCTGGCTATTACTCCTGTTAGTCGACTTGTCTTCCCTGTTAGTCGACTAGTACCCTTTTATTGTCGACTTATTACACTTGTTAGTCGACTAACCCCTACCCTAGTCGACTTGCTCCTTCCCCCTAGTCGACTAACTTTAGTCTACCTGCTATTCTTAGATCTTTTATGGATTGAGGACTAGACTCTGGAGCTATGATATTGGCTATAGATGGATGAATATGATTTTGAGGAATAGATATTGGTTGGATTGACTTGACCTAATAGATCTTAGGCATGTATCTGAGATGTTGCTGAGTTTTGGGATCTTATGATTGACCTTAATAGAAATGGGAACTTGTGAGGACTTGAGGATCAGAGTAGATTGATGGAGTGAGAGGACTGAGCTTTGATTATTGAAATATGTTATTGTATCAGATTATTCGATATGAATTGATTCTGAATGATCATGTGACTATTGGAATTAAGAGTTAGTTATGTTTACTTATAAGTGGTCTATTCTAGATTTCAGTTTTTTGAGGATGTTTTCTATTCAGACATGATTGTGGTGTATGTTGACTTAGTTGATCTCGAGGATATACCATGTGCTTCATGCTTATTTACTGATCAATCTAGTTATGGAGATAGAGTTATTATGAGAGTGATTTCATTGATATCGGTGACCACATTTTATATATATCTTAGAGTTTGATAACAGTTATTATTTGATCTCAGTTATTGGTGGTTATAGGATTAGAACAGATTGGTATCGAGGAGAGGACTAATTATCGATTCATTGAGATGGTGGTTTACCGTATTGGATTACGCTGATATGGACTGATGATTAATGATTCATGATGATTGTATTGAGACTATAAGTTGATGGATCAGTTACTGATATCTCTTTAGTACGAATGGATGAGATTATGACTAGCTTTAGTTGAGACTGCTTATTGAGCAGTAGCAGGACTATTACTGTATTATTCATGTTACTGAAAGTTACTAGGAAAAAATTGTTGACCGTAACACCCTATACAGTCTCATTGTTCATCGTATACACGGTTACTGTTACTGTTCACTGTTACGATATTGTTCACCGTGTATACGGTTACTGATTGACTGTTACTGTACTGTTATCGTTACTGTCACTGTATCGCCCTAGTGTTATAGGTAACATGAGTATTGATTGTTTTTACTGAATTCAATAATAAAGAAAATTGAACAACTTACACCGGGATTGGGGAAATTGATGGAGGAGACAGCGTCTGTATTTTGGGTGGACCTAGGATACAGGTTGCGCAGCCGACTTACGGTTCCACTGCAGGGTTCCGGGGGATGACTGACATCCCATCTGTTTTCTGTTCCACAGTGCTACTGTGAGTTTACTGTTCCACAGTGCTACTGTGAGTTTACTGTTCCACAGTGATACTGTGAGTACTGTTACTGTTACTGACTACCTGGCGGTAGGGTCTGGTTCAGCGCCAGGCATCTGGGCCGTGGTCCCGGGTATGTACGGGACCCACCTAAAGCATGGACAATGTCTCTTCTATTACTTTCAATAACTGAGGACCTGATTGACACGTATAATAGGCGTAGTATGGGATGCGTCTATTACATGTGACAATTGGTGTTCGCTTACATAATTAATAATAATAAACTGTTAATACATTGTGACTCACCGTAATCACCCGATTGTATATATATATCACTATGATAGACACATGATTGTAATCAGGACCAGATTATGTAACAGGTTAGTGATATTGCTAGGATACACATCTAGACATCAGTTGTTTGTTTATAGTTGTTTTACTTGTCTTTTACCTGCACTCTTATTCATGTTATTGTTTCTCAGTGTTTATTTATCATGTTATTTAGTATTGCAGTTTATCTTGTTATTATTTTATGCACACTGTTTATATGCACGAGTTCTCTTTACACACACACACTCACCAGGTCACTTTCTGACGACCCTGGATTTGCACGTCCAGATATTGGACGCTTGTTCTATTATGCAGGTGTTCGATGTGACTGTACGCCTTGCGAGGAGCTGGACTCTCTCTCTCCTTTTTGATTCTGGTATTCTTGCATTTCTTTATTCTTGCTGTTACTCTTTGATTCATGTATATCACCCTTGGCTTCCATTCTGTTTCTTATTTCATTTCAGATCATGTATAGCCTTTATATGTATTATTGCAGTGATCGTTGATTATTATGATTCATATTTATAGCTTGTTCAGGTTACTTTAGGCTTAACGTGTATGCGTGAGGTATTTTTCTCGCGTATATACGTCGCCGACCTTCGTCGCGACTCCGTTTCCGCGTATTTTAGGAAGCAGGGCGTGACAGCTGGGCTTGGGTTAATTTAAATATAATTATTATTAGAAATAACTAATAATAATAATTAGAATGTTAATAAATAGTAAGTAATGATCACTATAAAATAAATTATATCTAATAATAACAATGGTAATAATTAATAATGATAAAAATTATTTAAGATGTATTAACAACAATAATAAAATGTATAGCCAAATAATTATATACTATCTAAAAACAAACTATATATGTAATTTGTAAAAATTAAGGAGTTATAAATCACTTAATTAGTAATAATAGAATAATAAATGAAGTCAAATAAATGTTTAAAGGAATTAATACAATATTATAACTAGAGTTATTACATTAATATGGATGAGGATAAGGTAAAGCCTTCAATTCAACCTTTTCGATCTTTGTGGACGATATTGACACAATTTTCACTATCCACTATCACTTTACAATTCTTCACCGCATCGTAGTGAATGTGTGGAAGATAGTAGTTCTTCTCCAATTATCATTCTCTTCGTATTGTGAGAATGCACACCTGACGACAGCTATGCAACTTGAAGGTGCGGGTCGAATACATTAGCATTCAACATAAGAACCTTCTTGGTCATAATCAGAATCTTTGCTTTCGTCTAGATTTGGGTGATATGCAAAGGGGAGTCAGAATCGGGAGCATCTATGGAAACTCCGTCTACAAAGGTGATCTTAATTTCACTACCACAGTAGCTGCGACGTGCCCATAACCTTGACATCTGTAATACTTGGTGGAGGCACTAATTTTGGAAAAGTTTTGTTCGAAAGGTTTTACTACGTTCATCTCTGTTTTTGTTCTTGAAATTGTTCTTTCTGGAGGAGAATGAGGTGCTAGACTTATTGAATTGGGAAGAGGAGGTTCTAGTCATACTCAATTTTGAATCAAAATCCCTAGTGTTGTAGTTAGACTTAAGTGAACCTAGTTCTTGAACTAACGTTTAGGCTACCTCTAACTTGTTGACTCCTCTGACTAACAATTCAGTCACAAGTCTTCTCTAAGTCCGGCTCTGAATTTAGAAAGAGTTTGGGCTTGTCCCTCAGTGTTGAGGGACCGCATCTGATGAGAAACTCATCGAATTTTGCCATGTACTCCTTTGCCGATTTGTTGCTTGTATTAGTGTCACTTGTCCATGAGACGTGCACTAAAAGATGGTGGTACATACTTTGTTTGTAATTCATCTTTTATCCTATCTCATGTGTCAATTAGTGGTTGACCTCAGGCTACGCATCTGTTCTCTAGGTTGGTCCAGTACTGACTAGCTTGATCAAACAACTTCATTGCGACAAACTTAACCTTTTAGGCTCAATGAGTTCATTCCATGTGAAGTAGCTTATAGTTGGAGTGTCTAATCTAAGAAAAGTTGTGGGTCGTGACGTCCATCAAAGGAGGGACATTGATCTTGATGCTTTTCAGATATTGAGCATTAAGATTGGATGGATCAGCAGAGTTATCACGATGGTGGTTTCGCGGTGGGATAGCCTCAGTCTCGGGTGTTTTTACATTCCGCCTGCAGTTTGGTCACGCTTTGAGTCAGAGCCTCAAGTTTAGCCATATGTTCTGGTAGGGTGGGTTGGGACTCCATTGGGATGGACTCGGTTTTACTAGACTCGTCTAGCAAATATTGGTTACCACTACGGGTTGGCATGCAATGTATGAGTCCTAAATATAATATGCAAACAAAGCTAACTAATTTTTATTTTATTTTATTGATATATTTAAGATTGTCAGATTAATCAAACCCTAATCTTACCAATCCAATCGGCCAGGTCGCTGAATCAAGTGGGAGGTCTTCCACCTTTCAATGTTCCTTAATTAACCACTCTGAAATACCCTTCATTAGATAACAATCATATGAAAATTTCAAGGAAAGGATTTACCCTTCAAATTTAATAAAAATACACTAATTTTCTAAAATACAAACAAGTAGATAAACGTGCCTAAGATACAAATCTTACCTTACTGTGCATTTCCTACCTAACTGGCTCTGATACCAGACTGATGTGAAACTTGTACGTGGGCGGAAGCAATAGATAAAACAATTCAAAGAAATATTTTACCAACAAGAAGACCGTTGGTTGGAAAACGAATTAAAACAAGTAATATAGGTTGTGATTCTTTAACATGTCATTATGTGATCCATATCAAATATCAAAGTGCTGATTAGATGATGTTTTCTTTGTAGGTAAACATATTCTACCTGCAATAAAGAGACCAGATCAATTACAAAGGAGAAGCCGAATCACTCACTTATTTTCAAGTGGATAAGAGATCAAAATAAATAATCGACTGGATGATGTATATCTAAACTTGTAATTAAAAGTTGATGTAATAAAAATAATACCTTGTAGCTGATTTGCAGATAAGATCGAGATTGTAGCACTATAGAGGACTTTGAAATGAGCACTATGAATACTCTCGCTTAGAATTCTGACCACGGGAGGGGCTCGAGTGCACTCGTTGGTTTTCACGAGCGTGATCATCTGGCGCCATGGTGTAGCGCGTCTGTGTGCGAGCGCTGGGCGCAGTCTTGAGTGCAGAAGCCGCGATTACTTCTTCAAGAATTGTAACAAAGGTCTTGAGCAGTTATGGGTGTAGCAAGGAGACCCTGCTTTAACTTGAATAGTTAGGAGAGGGATGATGCAAACGAAGTTGAGGAAGGCGCTGAAGGGTCGTCGACGATGAGGACTCAGCAAAAAACCAACAGAGGAAGAAATTTGATGTGTCGGATAGAGAGAATAGAAAGTAACCGATAAATCAATTAGGACATCTCACAACTAATTGAGTCTGATTAGGGCATCACACTACTAACATAATTTAGGATTGAGAAATCTAATAATCAAACTCAATTAAGAGTGAAGAAACTTTTGATTGTTGTATATACGAATAAAATACACGATGGCCTTTTATATATGTTACAAAATTGTACTTTCCTATTTACAATTGAAATAGAAATACTAATTCTAAAAGAAATCGAAAAGTTAAAAGAAAGAAAAAATACATGAAAAGAAAACTAATAAATTCTAGTACAAATCTGATTACTATTCTAATATATAAAATTGAAATTATACTATTACTATGATTATAAAATCTTCTTTAAAGCCAATAGTCATGGTTCCCTTGAGTCTCCTTTGGTACACACGCCATTCTTTGGACTTGGATTTTGATGGCGGTATCAGCTACATGATGTCCGCATCACCATGTCTATGTCCTTCATCCTTCAAGTCTTTACTCCATAAACTCTTCATGTATACACCATCTGATATGCCAAGTGAAATGGTAGTATAAAACTACAATTGGGGCACATTCTCTCTCTTGTTGTGTGTGCAACACACGAGAGCTTCACTGCATTACCAACTTGCATCTCATCACATGCATCCTGCATCGATAAGAACAAAACAGCCAAGTTAATAAGCCTATAACTGCCTACATTGAACAAACAACATACTTCAAAGAGATGGTCACATATGACGATAGGGACTAGTTGACTCTTGTCTAGAAAGCAGCAAATGCATAACTTCATGCATGAGAATGCTTATCCTATCCATCTAATTACTAGCCAATGTCTCTTCTTTTAAATTGGACTTCTCCTACACATTTCACTCTCACCCTTGCTTAGATTCCCCAACCAAAAGGAAGAAGAAAGAGATCGATATGGAACGATGCAGGACTTGTGGTGTTGCTCCCTGCCTGGGTAATTAACCACACATATAAGTAGCAGCTCCATAGTTTAATTAAGCTGACCATGTTTATTTGATACGTTTATTTGCAGGGAATAGAGAGTGGCCGAATTGGTGGGGAGGAAAGGCGCAGAGGCGAAGGAGATAATCGAGAGGGAGAATCTGTATGTGAAGGTTTGGTGCATACCATGCTCTGCAAAGAGGATCTTGAACTGCTGCTGTAACCGTGTGTCGATCTTTGTGGCGACAGAAGCTGTAGGGGAATATGGGGAGGCCAGAGTGTGCTGGATCCAGGGTGGGTTGATTCATTCAGGGGAGCAGATGCCAGGCAGGGGCAAGTTTTGAGGGTTTGTGATGATGCTAAATATCAGTTGAATAAAAGAGGAATTCATCTTAAATATGAAAGAAATGGCACTGTATGGAGTTAATATAAGAGATGGATTGGTTCTTCAATTAAAATACTTGTCTTCTGTCATAGTGTGCTTAGGGCTTGTTGAAATTTGCAATTTATGTCTTGTCTTTTATGTGAACGCTAAATATTACTCTTTTACTATCACTGTAATAAATAAGACATGGGTTAATTTGTTGGTTGGAATTAAGCTGGATCAAACCCTTACCTCTCTCTATTGAATAGGGCATATGGGTGAGGATGCGAAGAATATAGCAATAGCACCTGCTTTAAAACTGAATTAGTGAGTGATCTGAGACTATCTTTTCAATGAATTACTTATAGGTGGGAGTTGGATGAATTATATTATAGGTGGATAATATAGTTTACAAATGTTTACTGAATATGGCTTGTATATATGTGTAGTGGTTGAAATTTGACCTATATTAGGATCGTCACCCGTATCCTTCTCTGAAAGAACATGTAAAGGTGCTCGGAAGTCCTTTCAGAACCACTTCCATTCAAGCGACAATTACACCGTCACTCCCCTTCTGAGCACGTCTCTCGCCTCGGAGTTCGAAATCATAAAGCCACTCGGAGCTGACTCGATTTCAGACTGAATGTCCCGCCACATGGCGACTTTATCCATCACCGCAGACAGATCGAGACGAACTTTGAATCGTGAAATTTGTTAGGCAACTATATCCTCTTTCTTGTTCAAAATTACATTACAGCTAAGCAGAGTAGTTGGAGATAACAATCTACAAACCTCCAGAACACTAATCAAATAATCTGGATATGGTCTCAATGGTTATAAGGATTAGCAGAGTCAAACCGAACAGTTAAAGATCTGCATATATCCACATCCGCTCCACCGCCAATGTCAGGTATAAACACCCCTCCTCCATCGGGAAGGAGGTCGCTTTCCTAATCCTCAGAGCACATATCACACCACACTAGTAGTTTTCATCTGATAGTCCACCACCGCTACATCGACAGTTTTCCTCTGTCAATTCTCCCTCCTTACTGACTATTGATTCTCATGTCGAAGGGTCTTAGGTCGGCACCGCATCAGTGCTCCTAACCTGAAAAGTGTCTTCTTTCTTTGTATGCTCTAACAGGTTCGATTGGGGGTGTCCAATTGCCTATCGTGGAGTTTTATCCACCACAAATTAGTGCTTTCATTGAGATCTTTAGTCTACACTCGAGATCTTTCTCCCATCTAACCCAAACCCCTATCCTTCCTCTAAAAGCCTCTTTCCTAGGGTCGATGGCCCCGAAGAAACAAATGATCGTCCACAACGGCGCCCTTTCCAAAGGCAAGACCAATACCACCGCTAGGGGCGCGATCCCCCCCACATGTCGTCGATCGCTTGCATACTGCAGGACAATGGCTACTCCTCATCTCAGAAGGCAGCCACGAGCGCACGATCGCTGCCGCTGTATGAAGTCCAAATTCTTTAGATGCTTACCGATATGATGGAGTAGATGAAGGAACAACAAGCTCGGTCAAATCACGACTGAAAATAAGTGGCTCTCAACTGTGAGAACGCCGACTGCGAGTAGAGGCGCTGAAGCAACTCAACGATCAACTCCATGCGCATATCATCGCCCTCCAAATAACCCAGATACAGATGCAGTCAGTGGATGAACCTAGAATTGGGGAGACTCAAGTCGACGGGTCCATCACGAACTGGAGGCAGTCCACACCGACTTCTCTCTTGCGCGAAGACTGTTCTGACAACGAAGCTGACTCGCCTCGTTTCCCCGAATAGAAGTTCAGCATGACCAGACTGGAAGGAGGATCAAGGAGTTCCCCTACATCCGAACCCTCGACGAGCTGGTCTAAAGGCGGATCGAGGAAACTAAGCTGCAACCTCATAGTAGACTGAAACAGACCACTGCTAGGGTCTCCGTTTCTCCTCTCTTTGAAGCAATTCTGGAATGTGAATTCTCGAAAAAATTCACAACTCCAACCTTTGACTACTACTCCAGAGCCAGCGATCCAGTCCAGCATATCAGGCATTTCTGTGTTAAGATGATGATCTACTCCTGTAATGATCTGCTCATGTGCCTGAGCTTTTCGCCAGTCTGAAAGGTGTGGTCTTGGATTAATTTTACTCTCTACCGCCGCGTTTGCCCGCAATTTTGAGGAGATAACTGAGGTGTTCCTCACCCAATACGCCTCCGCTGGGAGGCAAAGAAGAATAACCACCACCTTCTCACTGTCAAAATAAGACAAAGCGACAACCTCAAGTCGTACATCGGGCACTTTCAGTAGACATCTCTTGAAAATGTCTCTGCACTCTCGTTCATCAGCAAATTGTAGATTTCTCACCTTCTATACAAGCAACTACTAAAGCACGACGTCACTCGAATGAGTTAGGATCTGTCTCGAGCCCAACCTTATATCTAATTGGAGGAGGCAATGAAGAGCTCCGCCAGCCAGTCTCTTAAAGGCGGTAACGATGGAGAGAAATCGAAGTCACAGTATAAAGCTTCAACTAATGCCAATAAGCAGAATCGGGGACAACCCACCGACAAAAGACAGGCATTCTCGATCCTCTCACTGAATCCACCCAAGCCTTCTAGATTGAAGAGCACTTCACTCTGCTGAGGCTCCCCATTAATGAGATCTTCAATGCCATCAAGGATAAGCCGTGGGTAAAGCATCCGAAACCGATCCAATACAATTCCACACGCCTCGGAGCAGAAGAATATTGTTCTTACTATGACAGCAAGGGATATCAGACCGTCTACTGCAGAAGCCTCTGAAAATACCTGAAAGAACTTATCCGCCAAGGCTTCCTCAAAGAATATGTCCTTACCCCTGGGAGAGCCTCCGATGCTGGACAGTCGAGCGCTCCGCCTCCTATCCAACCGCAACACACAATCACCCAGTACAAGGCGATTGAGTGATCTGATCCCTCCAATGAAAAGAGGGGAGTACCTCCACTAATAAGACCCCTTGTATTTCAGTTAAATTTCACGTATTTTATTTTAATCATCAAATAAAATTACATTTTACTCCTAGTTGTTTAGCTCACTCTATTGATGGGATTACCCCCTCTCAGAGTCCCGCCAAGTTCGTCGCTCCGTTGATGGGATTACCCTCACTCATAGACGACTGCGAAAACAACTCCGCTTCTGGGATTTTTCCCACTCAGATCCAGTGCTTGCACGCTCTGCTGATGGAATTATCCCCTACTCAGAGACGATAACGCGAGCACCCACCTAGGGGTTCCCTCCTGATTAGCCTACGGGTAGTCAAAACCCTCCGCTGTGGGATTGTCCACCACTTGGATTCCCTACTTTGCTGCTAAGATTTTTCTCTCTCAGAGCCCCTAATATTTGCACGTTCCGCTGATGGGATTACCTCCACTCGGAGATGTTAACACAAACATCAGCCTAAGGACTCCTCTCATCTGACCCACTGGCAGATGAACTGCTGACAATTTTCCTCTGTCAGTGCCACTCCGCTGCTGGGATTGTCCCCCACTAGGAGTCCAAGGTTCCTCCCTGATGGTATTACCACCACTCGGAGATGACTGTGAACCCACTCTGCTGATGGGATTGTTCCCTACTCAGAGTCTAAGGTTCGCCGCTCCGCTGATGGGATTGCCCTCACTCAGAGACGACTTTGAACTCATTCTGTGATGGGATTATCCTCTCACTCAGAGTCCTGCCAAGTTTGTTGCTCCGCTGATGGTATTACACCCTCTCGGAAATGACTACGAACCTACTCCATTGCTGGGATTGTCCCCAACTCAGAGTTCAAGGTTCGTCGCTCCACTGATGGGTTTACCCCCACTCAGAGATGACTATAAACCCACTCTATCGATGGGATTGTCCCTCACCAGAGTTCTGCCAAGTTCATCGCTCCGCTGATGGGATTACCTCCACTTGGAAACGACCATGGACCCACTCCGCTGCTAGGATTGTCCCCACTTAGAATTCAAAGTTCGTCGCTCTGCTGACTGAATTACCCCCACTTGGAGACGACTGCGGGCCCACTCTGCTGATGGGATTGTCCCCCACTTAGAGTCCAAAGTTCACCGCTTTGCTGATAGGATTACCCCCACTTGGAGACAACTGCAGAGCCACTCTGCTGATGGGATTGTTCGCCACTCGGAGTCCAAGGTTCGTCGCTCTGCTGATGAGATTACCCCCACTCGGAGACGATTGCGAACCCACTCTGCTGATGGGATTGTTCCTCACTTGGAGTCCTGTCAAGTTTGCCACTCCGCTGATGAGATTACCCCCACTCAGAGATGACTGCGGACCCACTCTGCCGTTGGGATTGCCCCCCACTCAGAATCTAAAGTTCGTCGCTCTACTGATGAAATTACCCCTACTCGGAGACAAACTGCAGACCCACTCTGCTGATGGAATTCTCCCCCACTCAGAGTCCTTCCAAATTCGCTGCTCCATTGATGGGATTTCCCCCACTTGAAGATGACTGGGAACCCGACTCCGCGGCTAGGATCTCTCCCACTCGGAGTCTAAATTTTGCAAGTACCGCTGATTGGATCATCCCTACTCGAAAACAACAGCACAAACTCACCAAGACACTCTGTTCCCTACCAACCACGCCAGAAACATAGATCAGCACTCCGAAGAGGCATAATCATATCATATCCAAACGTCTTATGGTAAATGCAAACCATACAAGATCCAAACATAATCATTTTCATTCCAAAAATATTCCATTATATTTATTGTGTTACACCTAACGAGTGTAATACAAAAATTCTTTTACATTTCTGTTTTTATATTTTTGAAAAAGAAATACAGAAGATCTGAATCCAAATGCTCCAATCCTTCCACCTCCATTGACCACTCGCTCCAGACTCTGAAGAAACGCTTATCGGGAAACATCAACGGGAAGAAGTCATACCTCTTCATTTGTGCCACCATTTTCCTGGCATTTGCAAGAAAAATGAGACAGACTCTCAGGAAGCCCTCCGAGAGCGAGGTAGCAACGTCTGACCAGACTCAAGCCTGCAAGGCATGTAAGAAAAGGGTGATGGCATGACATCCTCTCCGAGATGTCATGCTAGAGAGATTCGAGCACTAGGAAGAGTAATTCATCGATGCATCCAGTCGATGATCTCCTTCTTCCTCATGCACGTCATAAGAAAAGAGGCTCCAAGCCTCAAGGTCAAAGTTTGTCCGCCCAAGATTGAGTGAACTGAAAACCAAATCGCCCAATCAAGTTGAAGAAACAATCTTACCAGTCACCCTCGATAGCGACACCCTATCACGGCAACTAATGCGCCGGAGCAGGTCTTTCACGGCTACTAATGTGACGCACTGACCAGACTCTCAGGGAACAAAAGCCTGCCCATCATTTTCTTCTTGTCCCGTCTCCTTTTCTTTCCTCCATCTGATGAAACAGAAGTGAGAAAGCATGATGAACCGTTCAGGAAAGTAGCTGCAACAAAGTCGGAGTTTTTGGTGAATTTTAAAAAGCTTAGAGAAGTTGAAGATTATCTCCTTTCCCCCAAATCTCCTCTATTTGTAGGCGGATGAATGAGTTCATCACCATCAATGCGAGTCTTGAAAACACGCAAGGTCCTGATTAGTTGACCCACGACCAAGAAGATCGATCAATTGAAGGGATGAAAAACTAATCGTCGCCACTAAGCCATTATGACGCTGGAAATCAAATTGGCGGTCATAATGATGCAAGAATTCAAATTGACTCTTAACGCGACTACACGACAGCTGGCAGTCAAAAGCATAGACTTCTCGTCAATCCTGAAGATCCGCAATAAATGCACAGAGATATTCTAGATGATTATATGTACGAGGCACCAAAGATGAAGACAAAAAGACTTCTCCGAATCGACTTCGCTTCCCCGCTTCAGCCAGCATGCTCCAACAAGTGCGAAAGCGGAAGGGGAATCTGTATTGGTCGAAACTTGACCTCTATCAGGATCGTGACGTGTGTCCTTCTCCGAAAGAACATAAGAAGGTGCTCGTGAGCCCTTCTAGAACCACCTACATCCAAGCGACAGTTACGCCGTCACTCCCCTTTCGAAGACGTCTCTCGCTCCGAAGTCCGAAGTCATATAGCCACCCGAGCCGACTCGCTTCCGAGCCGAATGCCCTGCCACGTGGTGACTTTATCCATCATCACGGATAGATCGATGCGAACTTCTTCGAATCGTGAAATTTATTACACAACTTTATCCTCTTTCTCGTCGAAAATTACCTTACAACTAAGCGGAGCAGTTGGCGATAGCAATCGATAAACCTCCAGCACACCAATCCTAACAACCTGAATATGGTCTCAATGGTTATAATGATCATCAGACTCAAATCGAATAATTGAAGATTTGTATCTATCCACATCCACTCCACCACCAACGTCAGGTATAAACACCCCTCCTTCTCCATCGGGAAGGAGGTCGCTTCTCTAATACTCAGAGCACATACAACACCATGCTAGCAGTTTCTCTATACTAGTCCACTACCGCTACACCGGCAGTTGTCCTTTATCGGTCCTCCCTCCTTACGGACTACTGATTCTCACGCCCGAGGGTGTTAAGCCGGCAATGGCACCAGTGCTCCTAATTTGAAAGGCGTCTTCTTTCTCTGTGTGCTTTAACAGGTTCGATCGGGATCGTCCAGTTCTTGTGGTGGAGTTTTATCCACCATAATATGGATGAGGATATGAAGAATACGGCAATGGCAAATTCCAGTGCTGATAAATTTTGAGGGCATCTCCAACCACCCCCTCCATTTTGGAGTGTACTTTCACTCCAAAATGGAGGGTTCAACAAAAACCTCTCCAACCATCACTCCATTTTCCACTCCAAATGGAATATTCTCTACATATATTATTATTATTATTATTTTATTGTATCAAATTTTAATTATCAACATATTATGTGATAATTTAAGTAAATTGCGTAATACTATTAAATATTTTAAAATGTATTTAACTTTTTAATAATTTTATATAATATTTAATATTTAACTTTAATAATTAATTAATATTTTTATTTATGAAATTAAGAAATTATTTTTTAATTCTACTATATTCAATTATAAGAAATATGAAATTTTTAATAATATATTCAATTTTTAAATTAATAGATTTATTTTTCATTTAATTTATATAAACAATATAAACAATAGATAATTGTACGACCGAGGTGAATCACAAATACAAAAGGAATTTATTTTACACTACGATTTTGCTAATGCACAACAATTACAAATTTAAGCATAAAACAATTATTAACATTGAATTAAACAAAGTAAAATTATAAATTTAAAAACAAATAATTAAAAAATTAAAATATAAAAACTAAATAAAATACAAAAATATAAAAACTAAAATTTAAATTAACAAAAATAACTTAAACATAACCTAAAAAATCTAAACTTAAAACAAAAAATTTAAACTTAAAACTAAAATAAAATAAAAAAACATTAAAAAAAAAAAAAGCCACCCGGCAAAATGCCGGGTGCTACAGTGCGGCACTGTAGCACCCGGCATTTTGCCGGGTGCGAAATGGTGTGGGTTGGACCCACGCCATTTTTTAGCAAGGCCAACCCACGCCATTTTTGGCGTGGGTTGGAGATGGCCTGAATGAACTATTTTAAAGACCATCTTTTTTTAAGAACATAGCAACAACTCCTCTCCTTAATTAAGGGAGTAAATCCCTCTAGTAGTGTTGGCAGTTTGCAATCATGTACACTATGTAATTTGTCAAGTATCAACTGCATCACGCACCACACTCTCCAAGCACATTGTGTGGCATACCAAGCATTAAAACCATTCTTGAAAGCAGCATAAACTGAGGCCATTCTCTCGAGTTGTGTGGTGTGCAAGTGACACAAATAAGAGGACACAGAGATAGAGAGAGCCTCAATCAATGCATATATGGCCAAATTTGTGTCCGATATGATTTCAATCCCCTCATTTCTGTGAATCAAACTAGAATCCTCTAGCTTTCACTCTCCCCTCTGTTTGAAGAACAGGAAAACAAAATGGCTTCTTCATCTTCTGCAGTGCGCTTTGCTCTCTTTTTCTTGTTCATTTTAATGGGGAGCATCCCGGTGGTGAGTTCTCCCCGTCAAAGTTTTTGTTCCAGTTTTTTCTCTCTTTTTTCCAAGCACGCATTTTTTCTTTCTTTCTGCTGTTCCAATCTCATGATGCAAGGACAATATTTTCTTCAGGGTTAATTGTGTTGTGTCCAGCGACAACAACCCTGAAGAGGATACCCTGAATCTCTCAAGCACAAAGAACAATCCCAAACAGCACAAAACAAACACCAGAGAAAGAACAAATGAAACAACAATTTAACGAGGCTCGGCCTCAATGCCTACGTCCTCGGGGCAATGAAAAAGAGGTTTTTACTTTAGAAGATTGATTATAATTACTAACAGCCTCTCTCAAGTCTCAAGAGAGCTCCAGCAATCCCAGCATTCAGCTCTTAACCCTAGAAAATAGCCACAACCTTTAAATACAAACAGGTTTTCAAACCTGCAATCGCAGCCCGCACCCGCTTGTCGGTCGACCGGGCGGTCGACCGACCCCTTCCACCGGTCAATCGGTCGGTCGACCGGGTGCCCAACAGAGAGTTGGGTGCTTACAGTCAGTCGACCGGGCGGTCGACCGAGCTCCATCCTTGTGCACGTTGTGCACGTCGGTCGACCGGGCCGGTCGACCGATCTCCTGCTACTGCGGGCGGTCGACCGAACTTCTGCTCCTGCTGCTGTTAGCTAATTTTCGGCTGCTTCTTCCTTCGTCCTTTTGTCGTTGACTTCCTCAGCGATCACTCGACGACCCTTCGACGATCCTTGTCAACTTCCTCAGCAATACTTCTCTCTTTCCAACAATTCTTCACCTCGGCGAAGATTCTTCCCAAAATCTAAGCCGATCTCCAACGAACCCCAGTCTATCACCCAGCGAAATCGACACATGATCTCGGCGAAATCGACACACGATCTCGGCTTGCGCGCACCGGACGAAATCGACACACGATCTCGGCGAAATCGACACACAATCTCGGCTTGGAATCTTTAGCTCAGCTATCCACTGAAAAGCACCACACATGCCTTTCCAACACTTCACCTTAGGAGAACTTTCATACATGCCGATCACCAACATGGCTTCTACTCCGCAACTTCACGACCTCACGAAGACTTCCTCACGAGCCAACACTGACTCTCCAACTGACTAGCTCTATCTAGTCTTCCTGTCTTCCACTGACGGTCCACCAAGTCTATGTAGAGCACACCAAACATCATCGTCTTTAACTGGATGCACACCACTCCTTATGCAATCTCAACATCTTCTCACCGGAAGATCAAAATGTTCATCGAGATCACAACACTTCACCACCATGTGAAGTTCAACTGGCCACAACACTTCACCTCTACGTGAAACCTCTCCACCTCTACGTGGAGTTCCATCGGCCACAACTCTTCACGTCTACGTGAAGATCCACATAGTTTCTCGAGAACCCAAATAGCTTCATAAGAATTGCATCACCAAATGGATGCGCCTTACAGCTGCCTACGTACCTTTGCCCAAAAGGATCAAGCCAACCGTAGTTCATTGAGATGAGCTTCATCAAGTTCAAGCACTTGTACCTGTATTTGCAGCAACGAACCTGTCAGACTGAGTCATATGAACCTCTTCCCGACCATCATGGAGAACAACAGTCTTCAACTTGAGCTTGTCGCGATCACAAGCTTGAGATTCATGCTTCTTTCCCCACAAGCGTGGTTTCACCTTGGTTCCAATGGCTGCAAACAACTCGACATCCTCAGCAATGTCTTCGACCTGTTCAGCATCACCCTTGATTTCATGACCTCCACCCGGTGTCACCTCCGATGAAGTCTCCTGTAACGCCCCGATTTCACGGACACGGGGACGTCACTGCAACGTATATACGTAGGTCAGAAGAGCCCCACGTATATACGCTAAGCATAAAAGTACAATAAAGAAATCAGAGTACACACAAAGCGTGGTATTCATACATGTATGCCACTCAGAAGTACATATACAAAGTCATACAGGATATATAAAGTATTACACATTACATGTGTATTACAACATAACCCAAGTCCAACAGAATAATACACAAAAGAGATACAATGCTCACGAGTAGGATGGATCCCGTGAGTCAAAGGAATCTGGCACTAAGGAAGTAAAGCTAGAAGCTGGGTCCTCTATGGATGGCTCCACTTCGTTCCTAGCTTCGGAATCTGAATATGCAAATCCAAGGAATCAAGACAGATAAACAATAAACAATAGCCAAGTGGCTAAGATACATGAATCAGGGTTAGAACACAGTATCATATATAAGGACAGGTATAGTACACATGAAACAGGAAATCCAATGTAAAGCTGATTATAAGCAAAAGTGATTTTATACGCTTAGGTCACGGTCCCATGAGACTAGTACATCGAAGGAATAATCCAAACAAGGAAACCCTCATATATATACCTTTTATCTCATGCCACAGAGTATCCAAGCGTATAGAATCAGAGATGCAAATCATATGAAGTTCAACACTGGAATATGTAACAGTAATAATCAGGGGTCCATAATATGAGTCATAATAGAATTCAACACTGGAATCATGACAGGAAATCATAACAGGATTGTATAATAGGCATGACAGGATGACATAACATGTATCATAACAGTAATCAGGGCGAGCAATTCTGGTTGTATGGTTTCAGATTACGACTCCATGAGACTAGTACGTCGAAGGAATAATCCAAACAAGGAAACCCTCATATATATACCATTGTCTCATATTATCGTAATCCAAGAGCATACAATTATTATTATTATTACTCGTCTGACCCATATATCTCAGTATGTGTTTGAGTGTACATCCCACACACATACATCCATATATAAGAAAGTCGAGGGTCGTTAACGGAAGTAGATGGAGAACTGATAGAGCTTTCTTATAGTAGTTCCATACCCCTGGAACCGGTAGGTATAATCAGAAATGTAATCAGAAATGTAATCATATTCACTTGCACCATTGTATATATATATACGGATATATATATATACTTTAATTCCATCACTATAAGTAAAGGTATCATTCCGGCATCCATCACTTCCTCCCATACCCATACAAGTTGTAGCTTATTAAGATTATTAGATTACGGGAAAATAAGTAGATATAACAGGAAATAACCCTACAGACTCAAGAGGTGGCCCCCACGGACTCAAGAGGTGGCCCCCACCATTGGACGATGTGGCACTTTGTTCCATGTGGCACTTTGCTCTGAGGGGATGGACTCTAGAGGTGGCCCCCACCATTGGACGATGTGGCACTTAGTTCCATATATGATAATAAAGCAAGATTCCCGTAAACATAATAATCTTATGGTCAATTATATCATGCTGGGTATAAAATGATAGCATGACAAGTGATGATATGTAACCAGTAATAAATCATGATCAGAGCAAGTCATGGCCCAATAAAAGGTCTAGCATGTCAGGTGATATACATGTGTTAAAAGGAAACCTAAAACTGACAAGTCTAAAGAATAGACAAGTGGCTGATAGTGTGAATGATCAAGTCATACAAAGTGATTGATAATAGTCCGACGATGTAATTAGATATGAAACAGTAGCATGAAAGTGATATACATGAAGTAATGGCATGATAAGGGTGATATATATGAAGTAACAAGTCAGGGTGAGAATATATATACTAACATGTTATGAAGTAAGAACATGAAATAAATACTAGTTCTGAAGTGTTTAGCAAGGTTAATACATCACCCAAGTATCAAGGTTAAGACCAGATTTTAGAAAGAATGGGAATCAGCAATTCTGGCCCAAAACAGAATTATCGGTCGACTGGGCTAAAGGGCCGGTCGACCGATCAAAGGCCGTGAGCTCCAGGTTGGGCCGTCGAGTGCCGGTCGACTGGGGTTATAACTAGTGGTCGCCTGTCGGTCGACTGCCGGTCGACCGATACAGGGCCGTGAGCTCCAGATTCCTACCGGTCGACTGGTTGGTGAACCGGTCGACCGCCTACACAATTTGTGCACGTTTGTGCATATCGGTCGACTGCCCCCCTTGGGCCGTCGACCGGAGTTCTGGAATAGGCTGTGGTCTGTTCTAAAAATCAGATTTTTGTGGTGTTGGTTTTAATGATCTAAAGATATGATTTTGATGACTTGTGAACTAAAGATAAGTGAATACAAGTGTAATAGGAAATTGACAAGTCTTGGTGAGTAAAGATACTCACGTAGATCGGTTAACGGAAGCTTTTCAGAGTTTCCGAAGAGTTCGAAATCGACGAAAAGCACCAACGCGATCTTCGACGATGTCGCGGACGATCCCAATCCAACAAAGTGATGGTTGTTTGGGATGGAGATGAACCTAGGGTTTGCTTTAGAGAAGGAGAGGGATTTTGTAAAGGGTGGTTTCTTGGTGAAGTGAAGAAAGAATTAGAATGTAAAGGATTGGTTTAAATAGTGTTTGGATTTGTAAAGGAGATGCAATATTGTAATTGAGAAGGGGCTTTGTGTAAAAATGGGATTCTTGGCCAATCAAATTGTGCCAAAGAGAGGGTGAGGTGTTCTCTCTAGCCAATAGGAATGTGCCATGTGGATGATGAGGTGGCAAAGCTTAGGGATGAAGTAAAGGGGTTTATGGTGGAGAATTAAAGGGAAAGAAAATAGGAAAAGGAAATAGGAAAAGGAAAGATTTGGAAAAGAGAAGATATTTTCTCTAACTCCAAAATGAAAATATTGGAAACACGGATTCCCGGGTTAAAGTCGATCATGCGGGAAAACAATTCGGAAAATACCGAAATCGTCCGAAATTCAAGTATCTCGGAACGACTCGCAATTGATACCAAAAATCAATAATATAATACTAAGTATCATAGTGAAATCCGTTTTATAAAATGCTGTATAGTTTTAATATTAAAAATCCCGGAGTCAGTAAAATAGCGACTCCGAAAGAATTTTCATAAATTCGTTAAAATCTCCAGAAAAAGTATTTAAATAAGAAATGTGATTCTAAGAAGAAAAGTCTAAAGACTCTTCTGGAAATTTCAAGTGGTTTGTGAATTAAAATTCCGGGAAGCGGTCAGCGACACTGGCCGACACCGGTTTTGAAGAAATTCCTTTTATTTCTAGAAAATTCCAAAAATTCATATAAAATCTAATATATTGGAAAATGATATTTGAAATTAAAATCGTTCAAATACGGAAAATAAATCGAAAAATACGGTCGAAAAACTGAATACGAAATGAAGTACGTATTCCGGGAACGGGGTATTACATCTCCTCAAATGCCGAACCAACTGGAGATGATGGAGTAGCATCAACCTCCACCCGCTGCGATCCTTCCATGGTCTCTGTCCTCTCCACCTGCTGAGAAACAGTGGACTTCAGCACTGAAGTCTCTCCAAATGTGACATTCCTGCTCATCACGATCTTCTTGTCTTCGGGATCCCACAACCTGTAGTTGTTCCTCTTGACGCCCAAATAGACAAACCTCTTTGCACGCGGATTCACCTTGCCATTCTTGGCACTGAAGTAGGCCGGACTTCCAAACTCCCGCAGCAAACAATGATCTTAAGCAGCTTCCCCAGACCAAATAACCAATGGAGGTTTACCTCCTATCGCAGTCGATCTATTCATGAGATGGCTAGCATACTCAGTCGCTTCAGCCCAAAACGACCTGTCTAATTCTGCATTAGGCAACAACCGCCGAACCTCCTCCAGTAAGGAACGGACTACATCTTTAGCCAACCCATCTGTACCTGTTGTGAAGTGAGTAACAATTCCGGTGTTCTGACCAAATCGTAGGAATTTGTTCATGTCTTTTCCAACATTACCAATCTTCAGCTCCTTTATCTTCCTACCTATCTGCCTCTCCATTCTTCCTCTCCACTTCACCAACACATCTAGGGCTTCACCCCTTTGTCTCATGGGATATATCCAAACTTGCCTAGATGAACCATCAACAAAAGAGACAAAGTACCTGTGACCTCCAAGCGATGTCGTCTTAGCAGGTCCCCATACGCACATGTGAATACAATCAAGAAGACCTTCATTGCAGTGAGTATTGGTGCTGAATCTCACCTTCTTCTTGTCCAGAATGCTGTGTTCACCTTCCAACTCGCAGGTAGCAGCACCTTCCAGCAATTCCATCTTTGCAGGAGCTCGCAAAGACTTTTCTTCTTCCTGTCTGACCTTTCCCTGCCAGACCTCCGGACCACCATCTTCTGAGGACCTCGAAGTCTCCACCTGACCTGTCACCGTACTACCCTTCAAGTAGTACAGATTGTCTTGGCGGACGCCCTTCATCACCACCATCGAGCCCTTGATCATCCTGAGATCGCCATCTCGAACAGATATCACCATGCCCGATGCTTCCAAAATTCCCACGGAGATGAGATTTCTGTTCAACTGAGGTATATACCTCACTCCCTTCAGCTCCCTTACTATCCCATCAAACATCCTGATTCGGATTGTACCTACACCCTCCATGCTACATGAGTGATCATCGCCCATAGCGACCGAACACCCCTCCAGCTTCTCAAAGCTAGAAAACCATTCCCGATTAGGGCACGCATGGTATGTTGTACCTGTATACAGAATCCACTCATCTTTCCATGAGTTACCAATGATGGAGAACTGACTGAAAACGAGAAACCTGACGAGTCCGAATCTGATCCATCTGCCTGTGAACTACTCCTCTGAGTATTCGTCACCTTTGATAGATTTGCTTCAGCCTTCGACTCCTTCTTCTTCCCCTTGAACTTCGGACAATCCACTTTCCAGTGCCCTATTTCTCTGCAGAAGGCACACTGGTTCTTCCTCAGATCCCTATAGCCCGACCTGGACTTTGATCTTCCTCTCACCTCCTTGCCCTTCCTAGATGAACCCCTGCCTTCTACTTCCAGTGCCTCCGCCGATGAGCTTGACTGAGAAGGATGTCTCTCCTTCTTCCTCGTCTCATAACTTGTCAGTGCAGACGACACCTCATGGTAGTCCAAAGTCTCCCTACCATTGATAAAGGTCAGTGTGAATGTCTCATACTCCTCCTCCGGGAGTGAGTTCAGGAAGATGATCGCCTTGTCCTCCTCTTCTACAATGACATCCACGTTCACCAAGTCTGTAAGAAGCTTCGTGTATCGGTTGATGTGCTCATTCAGTGTGCTCCCCTTCTTCATCTGAAATCTGTACAACTTACTCTTAAGCTGCAACCTGGACTCAACACTCTTCGTCAGGTATTTCTTCTCAAGAGTTTCCCATAGATGCTTCGCCGACGTCTCATGTTGTGTAAGATATTTTATGTCTTGCGACAAACATGAACGTATCAACCCACACGCTGACCTGTTCATCTTTGCCCACTCTTCATCAGTGGTCGTTTTTCTCTTCTTCTCCAGAAGGAGAGTATCCTTGAGGTTAGATGCATTCAGGGCATCCATAACCTCACATCTCCACATCCCGAAATTATTTGTGCCATTAAACTTCACCACGTCAATCCTCGGATGAGGATGCATGGTCTTAACTGAAGTAGTTTCTTCTGCCATCTAGATTACTTGATCCTCTATCTATGCGGAAAAGCAACCAGCCGGAAATAGATCACTACTTCGATAAAAATTAGATTTTTACCTTTTTCCCTGAAACCCTAGATTGAGTTTCTCACCGGATCTACTCCAACAAAGATTCCACGAGCACTCCTTGCGTCCTCCTGAGATCGACACACGATCCCACGAACACGAATACCTCTGATATGCGATCGACACACAATCTCCACCGAATCAGATCTCGAAGTCCTCCGAATCTCCAGAAATCCCAAGCGAAACCTGGAAGCTCTGATACCACTTGTGCCCAGCGACAACAACCCTGAAGAAGATCCCCTGAATCTCCAAAGCACGAAGAATAATCCCAAACAGCACAAAACAAACACCAGAGAAAGAACACACAAAACAATAATTTAACGAGGTTCGGCCTCAATGCCTACGTCCTCGGGGCAATGAAAGAGAGGTTTTTTACTTTGGAAGATTGATTATAATTACTAGCAGCCTCTCTCAAGTCTCAAGAGAGCTCCAGCAATCCCAGCATTCAGCTCTTAACCCTAGAAAATAGCCACAGCCTTTAATACAAACATGTTTCCAAACCTGCAATCGCAGCCCGCACCCGCTTGTCGGTCGACCGGGCGGTCGACCGACCCCTTCCACTGGTCGACTGGTCAGTCGACCGGGTGCCCAACAGAGAGTTGGGTGCTTACAGTCAGTCGACCGGGCGGTCGACCGAGCTCCATCCTTGTGCACGTTATGCACGTCGGTCGACCGGGCCGGTCGACCGATCTCCTGCTACTGCGGGCGGTCGACCGAACTTCTGCTCCTGCTGTTGTTAGCTAATTTTCTGCTGCTTCTTCCTTTGTCCTTTTGTCGTCGACTTCCTCAGCGATCACTCGACGACCCTTCGACGATCCTTGTCAACTTCCTCAGCGATACTTCTCTCTTTCCAACAAATTGTACAATAGGGAAGCGTAATATGTTTGCTTTTCAACTTATATTATGCCAGAAATAATGCAGTTTTGGATTCCAAAACTTATCATATTTCTCTTTCTATTGACTCTTTAGAAATACCTTAACGTCTGGGATAATATTTTTAAGACTTCAACGATAGGGTTTATAATCGAATCACACAAAAAAATCTATTATGAATCGAAATCAAAATAAAATAAAATAAAATACCCTTCTCAATATTGAAATTAGAAAAATTGAATTTTGAAGGACTAAGGAGGACAAATACTACACATATAAGAAACTTTCTCACTTGCCCTCACCAAGCTTTGCCCATGCCAACAAGCTTACTATTTTAGGACTGCAACATGTATACCATAGCTAGAGAAGGGCTACACTTATCCAGTAAGAGTGTAGAAGCTTATTCAAAATTACTGGCAGAATAGTGCATAAATCAGAATAAAAACTGTTATGAGCTTATCTATATATGAAGTGAAAATTTCAGGTCAACTTAAAATCTCTGTTACCTGTTGTTGTTCGATAAGTGAAATTATTCAAACCAATACTCACCACTCTAGCATCTATGCAATTTAAAGCCGACGCAATCTAATTTCAACCATCGTACTCCACCAAACTGAATTAACAATGTAAATGTGTTATTACACTGGACACCTTTTGATCCTTTTTACAATGTGAATGGTTTAGAGTTGCATAACAACAAGAATTAGGTTCATTTATAACCTATCACAAGAGATGATATAATAATGCAAGAATAAATCAAAGTTCTAAGTTTTGTGTTATTTGCATGTTTCCATTGCCCAGCCTCGAGCAGGAGGAAGATGCAGCCTTTGCCAGGCTGGTCCCTGCCCTGGTAAAAATATTTATTTTATTTCTCTCCTCAAGTAGTTACAGAACTTAAGCACTGTATGTCATTTGTTTGCAGGGAAGAGTGAGTGGCCAGAGCTGGTGGGGATGAAAGGCTTGAGGCTAAGAAGATCATCCAGAGGGAGAATCCGAATGTGGAACATATCATCTACATCTGGTGCACGTGGAAGAGGGTGATGGACTGCTGCTGCAACCGCGTGTGGCTTTTCGTTGATGGTGATGCTGGAGGCAACCACGGGAAGGTGATGTAGGAAGTCAAGGCAGCAGCGGCAACAAGATTTGCATTAGTCTACTAATCATCTCAGTAGTCGACTCCTATCTTAGTGGTCGCCTAATCAATCCCAGTAGTCGACTAGTCTGGTTCAACAAAAAGTTGGTAATTTTCTAAACTTCTCATTAGTTAATTAATCACTTTCATTAGTCGACTAATCCTGTCAACCGACTTCTGTATTAGAAAAATTGATTCTGTTTAAGAGTTTATTTTTGGGTCCAATTTGGATTCTAATTTGTTTCATTTTTCTTTATTTATTTCTAGTTTCTTAGTTAGGAAAGACTTATACTTTTAAAATCTATTTAAGGCCATTGTATCTTTGTAATTATAATCAATTTTTTGAAACTTTTGGTCAATACAATTGAGTTTTTCCTCTTAATTTGCTCGGGGATTCGAGTTGTTTTTTTTGCTCATGGATTCGAGTTGTTTTGCTCGTGGATTCGAATTTTATTCTATCTAAAGGTATCATTTAGGGTTCATCGGCGCTAGAATGAGATCTAGTCGGTATCTTTTCTTCTTTATCTGTGTCAAGTAGTATCAGAGCTTCGGCAACTTTTCGATGATGGTAGGAGACGGTGATGGATTGCAAAGCCTTTCCACAAAGATGGGCACTACTAAAAGGAAGGTTGACACTATCAACTCAACTTTGAAAACGTGGTTCAAGAAATCAAGAGATTGTCCCTTAGGACTAATGACTAAAGTCTAGATGATGGTACGTACCGAAGCGGACATGATTGTCAATCAACTCATCTCCCACCACTACCTCCACCCTTACATCCACCACATCAACCCCCACCATGTCACTCTCCATCACATCAACCACCATATCATCATCATGACAACATCAACAACAATCTTTCCTACCTTTTCATGCTCGACAACATTAACAACAACCTTTTCATCTTCAACTTCCACGACGACCTCAGCGATGCATCCTATTGATGATTTCTCAGAAGAAGATGTTGACTTCTCGACAAATATGCAAACAATGGTAGGAGATGCAGAGAGATTTCCTAATCCTAACAGGAGGTGGATATTTTATCCTATTCGTGACAAGGGAGAAGGATACTCAAATCCTGATGAGTTTAGGATTTTTTTCTCTTGATGGGAATCTTGATATTGAGTCCTTCTTGGGTTGAATTGGTGAAGCAGATAAGTTGTTTGACATAGCGTATATTCCCATGGAGAATCATGTCAAGCTTGTGGCTTACAAACTTAAAGAAAGAGTAGTGTCGTGGTGGGATCAATTGCAAAACATCCATATGAAACAAGGCAAACCACCCATAAGAACTTGGAGGCGAATGAAATGACTTTTTTAAGATAAATTTCTCTCTCCAGATTATCATCAAATTTTGTTCAAACAATTTGAGAGATGCTCCCAAGAAATTAGAACCGTTATCGCGTATACCGAAGAGTTATATTGGCTTTTCTCTCGCTACGAATTAGTTGTGACTGAAAACAACTAGCGACAAAGTACACTAGTGGGCTCATGTATTCAATTTAAAAACTCGTGCTTCTACACACATGTTCTCCCTTGATGAAGCACATAACCTTGCTTTGGACGCAGAATAAATGGAGATTCGGCATCCACCTTTCATGAGATCTTATCGAACGAACGAGATAGCGGAGCAACATCAGCAACTATCAATTGAAGGGTAGTCAAACAAAAGAGTTCATCATCAGCTGACATGCATGCAACCAACAATCAGATAAGTGGCCAAGGTATTCAAATTGATGTTATTTTCATTCAGAAACCTCAAGTGACTATCAGTAAAGCAAAGTCCCTTAATGACAACAATTGGTTTTGGAACTACTCTCCGAAGCCATAGTTAAGAGTCATTGTGGGCAGGAACGTACACATCATCCTTCTGGAGAAGCTTCCAATATGGATAAGGGATTTGAAGAAGCAAACCCAGTTGTTGCCGCTCTTAAAGAGAAAGGTATAACGACAATTGGGGCTGCAGGATTTTACTGGGGCACCAAGCTTATTGCAGAATTAGCAAAACCCAGAGACGTTAAAGCTGCGGTAATGTTGCAACATGCACGAGTTAACGAGACGCCTTACAACTATGACACAGAAGAAGAATAATCAGATCAGGATGAGAATGTGCAAAATTATTTTGATCTCAAGATGCGAGTGTGTCTCTATAAGCTCAACAATATTTTGAGGTCTAAGCCACCTTGGCATCATAGTGTATCTATTCTTCATGCTTTCAAAGATCTTTTTGCGCAGAAGAAGAGTGCTAGAGATGAACGCTTTTAGTTTTTCAAGTTCATATCACCTACTATTGGTACGTAGACGTAACGTAAGCATAATCCATCATTGAGCTACAATTATATAAGGAGATGTACGGCTTGTGAGTTACAAGTGAAAAAGATTCAGATTTTTTACGATCCCATGTAACACGACTATAGCTATTTATACGGTGTGCCAAGTTCTATCATCAATTGCCCATTGGAAGCTCTTCGAGGCAAATCAAGATTTTGGGATCACACTTCTCCTTAGGCGGAGTTTGCTAAAAATGGCATCGTTCATGGTTCTATTGATTGGAACTCGAGGATGAGTTATTTGAAGAGGGAGAGACTGATGTAGGAAGTCAAGGCAGCGGTAGCAACAAGATTTGCATTAGTCGACTAATCATCAAGACTAATCGACTATCCCTCTCAGTAATCGACTAATTCAATCTTAGTAGTCGACTAATTTGGTTTAACAGAGATTGGTAATTTTCTGAACTTCTCATTAGTCGACTAATCACTTCCATTAGTCGACTAATCCTGTCAACTGACCTTTATATTAGAAAATATGATTCTGTTTAGAAGTTTGTTTTCAGGTCCAATTTGGATTCCAATTTATTTCATTTTTCTTTATTTATTTCTAATTTCCAACTTAGGATAGACTTCTACTTTTAAAGCCTATTTAAAGCCATTGTATTTTTGTAATTGTAATCAATCTTTTGAAACTTTTGATCAATACAATTGAGTTTTTTCTCTTAATTTGCTCGTGGATTCGAGTTGTTCTCTTTTGTTCATGAATTCAACTTATTTTGCTCGTGGATTCGAGTTTTATCCTACCTAAAGATATCCTTTATGGTTCATCAGTGCTAGAATGAGATTTAGTTGGCATCTTCACTTTTTGTTTGCGTCTAAAGGGTTGAGTGTGTACCACCCCAAGGGTGGGCTGCCAATTTAATCAGGGAGATTGATGCTAGTTTTTGTATGCATAGCGACAATAACTTGTTTAACTTTATGAGTTTTCTGATTATGAATGTGGGATTATGGTTAGAAGCATAAGATTTTGCTTGATGTTGCTTGAATGATGCTGGTTTTAGTATGCATAGCGACAATAACTTGTTTAACTTTCAAAGTTTTCTGATATTGACTGTGGGTTATGGTTTTAATCTTAAGCTTTTCTTGATATTGCTTGATTGGTCACTTGCGACATATTTGAATTACATATGGGCTACAGAATGCAAATGCCCATATCCTTTCCATTTGTGTAATACAATTGAATGTAGACATCTTTCTTTCCTATGTTCAATTTCTCTTTAATTTGGAAACATAATCAAACAATATTTATGAAAATATGGAAATTGATGTGAGAGTTAAGCAGCTCTCGAAGAAGGAATGCTTCATCGGTGGCATCCCAACACACCCTCATGCTTCCTTCCTAGCCTCGCTTAAGAAAAGAGTCTCTCAGGGTGAGAGCGACAGGATCCAGACAAGAGTGAAGACTGCAAGAAATGAAAGATGGCGATGGAAGCAAGTCCATCTCCGCATCCGTCCAGGACAACCCCATTCCTGCCTCATCTGCCACCAGGAAAAGAAGACCTTGGAGCACCTATCTAGGAATTGATTTGGTCCGATCGGAGATCAGACAAGCAAATCTAGTCAAAACATGGACCATCCCGATCTTCCCTGGCAGCGGGATCTTGTCGTGAAAACTGATTTTTGTGAGTAGATCATTGTGAAGGCTGATGTATTGCACCGGCGCCTCTACCATCTCTGTCCTCTCCCTCTCTTTCCTCCATCGGATGAAGAAGAACAACATCGCTATCCACTAACACAAGAAGTTTGGGGGTAAGAAACTCTTAAGAAGATAAACGGATCTCTTCTAGGATCCACCATATTTATAGATGAGGAAGTCAGATCGTTTCCTATTCAAATTCTCAAAGAATCAGTTCATATCCCGAATTTTACAGCATGTAGAACCAGCCAGATATCAACCGTCTTTGCCACATGATCTCGTTCATCATGACGCCAGGATCTCGATCATTAATTTGCCAACTATCCTCGCCTACTTCAACTTCCCAAAAACCTCAAAGAGTAAAGGACTCCTCGACTTTCCAAATCAAAAGAAAGACCAGTATGATCCCCTTCTTCTCTCTCTAGGTATTCGGAGAAGGTAAAGGGGGTATCTGTAGTTGTCGGATTATTACCAGGATAGCGACATGTTTCACGCCTCATCAGAATCGCCTGTGTCAAATGATAAGATATTCGCACAGATCATTCTCCCGAGCATCACTCAACCATTCCTGAGGTCATCCCTCCTTCTGAAGACATCGTTACCTCGAGCATTCTCATACTCTGAGTATCTTCCGGAGTACCATTCTTGAGGTGACTCCTCCCGCTCCAAGTGAAATGCCCACAACAGTCGGTCTCATTGATTCAATCCAGCTAGCAAGACTCCCATGATTCCCGAGAGTCAGTTACATCACCAGATCATCCCACGTTTTGAACGTTGCAACAACTCCTGCTCCATTGCGGACAGTTACAGTTGATAGCGTAAATCACTCACAACAATCAACGGCATAATCTTAGCAGTTATGAAGATATCCCAACGTGCAAATTTTGTTATTTTGGAGATTTATGATATCCGCACCTTTGTTACAATATGTAGGGTATATATACACTGGACCCTCCACCCAAAAAGAAAAAAGGAAAGAAATTGTAAACAGAGTATAGCTCTATTGAGTTCACTGTAACCTCTCGAAAATAGTGAATTCTTCTCCTCCTCCCTATGATTTTTCCAGATTGGGTTTCCATATAAAAGCCATGTGTCCTAGCTTTCTTTTGTGTGTGAATATCTTTGTTACTTTATTTCCTGTGGTGCGAAATCGACCACTCCATCAATCGTGTCAGAAAATCTCCATCACACCTAGAAATGCTATCAAATTGAAAAAGTTACAGTACAGACAACAAATATAAGATAGAGAATCAAATTGTTCATCATATATGAAAAGATAAAATTTTGATAGATTTCAGTAGTTATATCATGATGATTATGATGATCAAATATGACTCTTTACTTAATTCCCTTCTAGCAGGATCTAAATCATGAAGACTTGCAGCATAATCAAATGTGTTAAAGTAATAATTATTAGTGTGTTGTACAAGTTAGGATAATATTGTAATTCTCTATTTATTTCATCTATTTGAATGAGAGGCTATCTCCATCTAGGGTTAAGCCGTCAAGCCATCTATTTTTTCCAAACCTAGCATGATATCAGAACCACCTCTCTATAAAAAAAAAAAATTCGCCATCAAAATCTTCTTCTATAGATTATCGTTTATCATACCATCAATGAGTATGTGTTGGGCCGCACTTATGTAGCCATGCCCAGCACCAGGACATTGCTTCCTCTCCCCCTCAATCTCGACTGCCTCGTCCTTGGCCTCCTCTCCCCCTTGCTTCTTCCTCCCCTCCTTTGCTTATGCCAATCTTGCCCTCACACGACCTCCAACCTCACCCGCGACTTCCTCGAACTCTGACAGAGCACCGTGATCAGATCTCGACCTCTTTCTTGTTTGAGCCTCCAACTTAACTTCAATGCCATCGCCATCATTGGCATCTCCCTTGTCTTCGTATAAATATCAACACCAATGTTGTTGGTGCTCATCAGATTTAAACTCGACAGATCTGTCATTAGGTTATGTGTCTTCAGCCCCTTCAATTGCAACATCAACCGGATATGGACTTCCTCGTTGATGTGCTCCTCTCCTCCGATTGGTGTTCTCTCCTCTCTTTAGGGCTCCGATGTCATCTTCATCAACTTCTAGCGATGTCTGCCTCTTCTTGTCATTGTTGAAAGTTTCTTTGATGGGTTGTAGAGTGTTCTTCCGTGAATGTTCCTTCTCTAGCACTACTCTTATCATGGATATCACGATCTTCTTTTCTATCGACATATTTCACATTTATGTCAATGTCCCACCTCAGTTCAAGTGAAAGAGACACCATAGGTTTTCAAAGTTCGCCTTGTGTGTTACAAAAGAGACTTATAGGCTCAAAGTCCATCTTGCTACACGTAAAAAGACTCGGGTAAACTGCATTCAGTAAGTGCTCCGTCTTAATCAGAATCTATCTCTCCAGTCGATGCTTCGTCCTTGGTTCTACATTAATCATAGTTGTCTTTTTCACTGGTTCTTCTCTCTCGTCTGATATCTCCTCATCAATTACATTCGTTCAAACTCTTGATAGTTCCGGAATTTACTTTTAGCATTGAGTAGTGACAATTTTTATATTTTTTTATTTTGTTTAAACAAAATCTCGTTTGAGGGAGAGTGTTAAATAATAATTATTATTGTGTAGCACAAGTTACGGTAATATTCTCTTTTTATTTCATATAATATAAACGAGAGTCTATCCTCATTTAGGGTTAAGCAGTCAAATCATCTATTTTCTTTAAACCCTAACAAATGCATTTGCATAACTCATGTTGTTTAGAATTTTGTTAATCTATCTTGAATTGTTCAAAAATATTATTTCATTAGAGTTTAATTTGACTAAGTAACTTTTAAGTTACTTTCAGATTAGTGATTTAGACCCTTATACCGTAAGTAATATGCTTATTTGGACCATAATATGTACTAGTTTATAACTTGAAAGATAAATAATATGATGATCAACGTTGTTTACATGCTTAAAAAAACTGAAGATTCAACATATGATGTGTCTAAATGACAGCTCTTGCTCCCGTAATATCTATAACTAAACAACATGATGAATGAAGGGGAATTTTAAGCAAATCGAAAGCTCTTCTCTATGTCCTTTTGGTTGCAGGGAAGCTGGCATGGCCGGAGCTTGTCGGAGTGGAAGCTTCGGTAGCCAGAAGAACCACTGAAGCGGAGAACCCAAACGTGTACATAAGCTGTGACACGCCAAGGATATTGGATTCAGATGTGATCGTGTGTGTCTCCATATTGTTACAAGGCGTGGGGGCGTGGCCAGAGTCTGTAGAATCCCAACTGTGAGTTAGAGATGAGGAAGGCCATGTAACAAAGGTCATACACGTTGAAAATCACCTAGAGGGGGGGTGAATAGGTGATAATGCTAATCAATGCACAATCAAAAATATGGAGCAACAATCTCACAAAGCAAGTGAATATAGCAATGACAATTAAGAGCAAGTAGTAATAGCAATGAAAGTAGAGCAAGAACAAGGAAAAGTAAACCAAACGCAAACACCAAGATTTGTTATCGAGGTTCGAGTACCCAGCTCTACTTCCCCCCCTTCCCCAGAAGGATTCCAACCACTTCCACTATCACAAAGAAGTCACAAATACACCGGAGTACCCAACTCCACAATCTCAAGTACAAGCAATCTCTGAGTAGTCAAAAGACCACAAACTCTCTCTTGCAAAATTCTCTTCCCTTACAAAGGTCCTTAGAGAAATAATGAGTAGGAATAAGCTCTTGTGTGTAAGGAGAAAAAGAAATGAAATCAGAGAATTCTTGAAAACACTTCAGAAAATGAGAGAGAATTTCAGCACAAAAACCAGAAACCAAATCTTTTGAATGCCTTAAACTTTTGGAAATTTTTGAGAATTTTTCTTGTAACCAAACTCTCCCTAAACACCCCTATTTATAGGAGAGGGTTAGGGTTTAGAGATAAAACATTTTTAAGGCTAATCAGAATGTATTAAAACCAAAACATGTCACTTAAACACACTTAAATGAGAAAAGGACAAAAATAAATCTGCTCAGAAAACTAGCCGTTACTGTTCAAACGGCTAGTCCGGTCGACCGGGCCCGGTCGACCGCTAGTACAAAGAAAAATGACCGTTGCGAGCTACGGTCGACCGGCCCAGGTCGACCGAAACAAACAGAGAGCTCTGCTCTCAGACCGGTCGACCGGGACGGTCGACCGTCCAAAGACTGCCAAACGTGCACAGATTTGTGCACGTCGGTCGACCGACCCGGTCGACCGACTTCTAGCCAAGTCGACTAGTCAGAAGACTTTAGTCGACTGGATGAAGTCTGGAATGGAGAAAAATAGTTTTAAAATATTTTTGAAAAATCTTTTAATACTCCTAAAAAATCACCAAAAATAGTTTTATCATTTTGCATTGATATATAAACATGTGGTACAAAGTTTAGCTCAAATATCAATCAATATGAACTATTTTTGACTCTTATAATTTTTACCAAAAACCAAAAAACTGTATTTTCTAAAACTTAGATTTTGACTAGAAAAATACGTTTTGTCCAAAACTTCTTCCAAATACAAAAACATGATATTTAAACATTTGAAGCATAATCCTATATTCATGAAACATATGTACATCAAAGTTTTTGTCATAATTCCAATGCCAAAATAAGTTTTGATAAAACACAAAACTTAAAACACATGAGTATGTATATCAAACTATTTATGTTAGGAAACAAGATGTGTGCAAAAACGTGTGTGATAGAGCTTCAAACCTATTCACTATTCTTTAACCAAATTCTAAAATTAAAAACAAATCTAATAGATTATCTGAGCAATCTTGGAGTCTTGAGCCATGCGATACCTTGCTAGAGCCTTCAAATATGGTACTAACTTGAAACTTATCTAAACAAACTAATTAGTACCAAATAGCACTTATTTGTTTTGTTATCATCAAAACTCTAAACAAATGGAGAGTGTAACCTTTTGGGCCAACAATCTCCCCCTTTTTGATGATGACAAAACAACTAGGCTATAAACAAATGTATAGGAGAGGAGAAAGCTCCCCCTCAAATTATGCTATATTAAACAAAGAAAAAAACCATGTAACTTGTAATTTGTAAGTAAACATTATGAAACCAAAAACCAAAAACACTTGAACTCAATTACAAGAATTCATGAAAACACATTAAAATCTCAAAACATATATCTCATATGGAACCAAAACCATATGAGCTCATATTTCCATACATAAACTCATTCTCCCCTTTTTGTCATACATCAAAAAGGGTTAAGAAAACATTTTATTCAATAACACAAACATTAAGTTCACCACAAATGAATGAAAATCTAGCAAAATCAAGTGGTTTAGTGAAAATATCGGCAAGTTGTAATCCATAGAAACATAATCAATATCTATATCTCCTTTCTCAAATGATCTCTAAGAAAGTGATATCTAATCTCAATGTGCTTGGTCTTACTATGTTGATTTGCATTCTTTGTCATATGTATAGTACTAGTATTATCACAAAATATTTTTATATGGTTATAATGCAAATCGTAATCAAGAGAGTATGTTTCATCCAAAGGACTTGTGCACAACAAGCCCCCGCGGCAACATACTCCGCCTCGGCGGTTGAGAGAGCTACGAAATTTTGTTTCCTAGAGGACCATGAACAAGACAATTACCAAGAAATTGACATGTCCCACTAGTACTCTTTCTATCTACTCTACAACCCGCATAGTCGGCATCCGAATAACTCGTCATTGAGAAATCTCCGGTTTTCGGATACCATAGACCCATTCCAATTGTTCCCTTAATATAACGATAATATCTTTTACCGCAATAAGATGGGACTCTTTGGGACACGATTGAAATCTAGCACAAAGACACACACTAAACATGATGTCCGGCCTACTTGCCGTCAAATACAAAAGACTACTATCATGCTTCTATACATTTTAATATCAACATTTTTACCTTGTCATCCTTATCAAGCTTGGTGGTAGTTGCCATGGGAGTGTTGCAAACCTTTGAGTCTTCAAGTCCAAACTTCTTTAACGAGTTCCTTTGCGTATTTGGCTTGACATATGAAGTTCCCATCTTGCAATTGCTTTGATTTGGAGTCCAAGAAAGAATTAAGCTCACCTTGAAGACATTTTCAAATTCACATTGCATAACCTTTTCAAATTCCTTGCATAAAAACTCATTAGTAAACCAAAAATTATATCATCAATATAAATTTGCACAATAAGATATCATTATCAACATGCTTAGTGAATAGTGTTGTATCTACTTTGCCTTAATAAAATCATTTGAATGAGAAAACTAGAAAATCCTTTCATACCAAGCTCTTGGAGCTTGTTTTAATCCATACAAAGCTTTATCAAGTTTAAAAACAAATCAGGATGAACATGATCAACAAAACGGAGGTTGAGCAACATAAACTTCTTCATTTATAAAAACCATTCAAAATGCACTTTTCACATCCATTGAAAAAGTTTAAAAATTTTTGAAAGATGCAAAAGCTAGTGTCATCCGTATGGCTTCAAGCCGTGCTACGGGTGCAAAGTCTCCTCAAAGTCAATTCCTTCAACTTGAGTGTAACCTTGGGCCCTAACCTAGCCTTATTCCTAATCACATTCCGGACTCATCCATCTTATTTCTAAGATCCACTTAGTACCAATTATTGGCTATCGTGGGGCTAGGAACAAGGTGCCAAACTTGGTTGCGCTCAAATTGATTGAGTTCCTCTTGCATGGCTAGCAACCAATATGAGTCCGCCTCGTCTTCGAGGATGCTTTTGGGTTCAAAATGAGAAATGAAAGCAAAATACACATAGGTCATGGAGTTTGGAGCGAGTTGTTACCCCTTTAGATGCATCACCTAAGATGAGCTCCTGGGATGATTTGTGGCATATCTCCAAGCTTTAGGAAGCGGTTGAGAGCTTTCCTCTTTATCCTCTTGAACGTCACCAATTGGTTCTTGCTTATCATCTTGAGCGGGTTGAGTCCTTCAAGGATAGTCTCTCCATGTCTTCACCTAATGGTTCAATCTCTACAACATTCTCAACAAACACATTAGATTCTTCAAATTTAACATGCATGGATTCTTCGATGGTAAGTGAAGATCTATTGAATACTCTATAAGTTTTACTAGTTGTAAAATATCCAACAAGATTGCTTCATAAGCCTTAGCATCAAATTTACCCAAGTTATCTTTAGTATTCAAAACAAAACACTTGCATCCAAAAACTTTGAAATATGAAACATTAGTTTTCTAGAATGATACATTTCAAAAGATGTTTTGGAAGAATTTTTACATAAATAAATCGGTTTGATATATAGCATGCGGTGTTTACGGCCTCGGCCCATAGATAATGAGGGAGGTCATACTCATTTATCATTGTCCTAGCCATCTCTTGAAGTGTTCTATTTTTCCCTTTCTATAACTCCATTTTGTTGTGGAGTTCTAAGACAAGACATTTCATGCTTAATTCCCTTTTCATCACAATAAGTCATGAAGAGTTGGTTAACAAACTCACCACCTCTATCACTCCTTATTTCAAATCGAAAAACCTTTTTCTTTTTCAACCCTTTTTCGAAAATTTTGAAATGAGAGAAAGTTTGATCTTTGTGTTCCAAGAAGAAAACCCAAGTGAAACGGGAAAAATCATCAACTAAAACAAATGCAAAT